>ML475736.1:5271-18966 GCA_005239535.1 Nicotiana rustica
GGAATTTTAGAGATCTAATGATCGATAGTAGCCTATATTCAATGTAGATGCTATTTATACTCTAAATTAATCATGCTTTACTGATGTTTTAAATGCAAAAAGATAACAAAATGCTCTAATTGAGATTTTTACACATTCGCCAACCATTTTTATGCTCTAAATTAACCATGCTTTACTTATGTTTTAAATGCAAAGTCAGTTTCAATCTTGTTTTAGACTCAATTGGAGGCAAGAACAAGTGAGAGAAGATCAAGCATCTTTAGAGTTTTTCCTTCTTCTTATTTTTACCATTAATTGTGAATCATGAACCATATTATTGCTTTGTTTTGTTTTAGTATGAGTAGCTAAATATTCAGTCTAGGGTTGATGGAACCAATTGTTGGATGAAGTTTTAACTCTATTTTGATATAATCGAGCCGGGTTTGTTCTATGATTGTCCAACTACGTATTGTATGGTGATTAATTGAATGGACCCTTGATTAATCATGTCTAATTGCCTTGCGTTGCTTGATAAAGAATACTTGGTTAGATTGTTGTTGAAAAAAACCACTTTTGGATAATTGAAGAGATTAATTACTTGAATTTAAAAGTGGGTTTAGAAATAACGAAACTTTGGTGAGATCATTCTGAGTTGCATAAATTGTTAGCTAGAGTAGTTCGAAAGAATGCTTCTAGTAAATTATCGTAATTGATAGAGAGATAATTATGGTAGCCCATAACTCATAATCCTCATAGAGTATTACAGCGAGATTATAGCTAAAGAGTTAAGAATTAATCCGGCAATTGGGGAACTCAATACCCTGGATCTTTCTACCCTTGAATTAATCCTCATAGAAATAGCTTGATTATTGTTAGTTTTGTTATCATTTTACTTTAGCTAAATAAATTTAACTGTTTATTGATAAAAATCTTGCATCCGGAAATTGTCTGAGCTTGTTACTAGCGTTACTAAGAATTGTAGTAGATAGGTTAGTTCCCTGTGGATTCAACTCCGGACTTAAATCAGATTATATTTGCAACGACCACTTTGTCCTTTTTATAAGGCATAGTTGGGCGTGATCAATGATGCAACATCGCCCTAGTGTGGTGACACTGCTTGTGACAAGAATGCAATCTCATGGCTCTCTCCTTAATGAGTTTGGTTTCTCCGACTTGATTTAAGTCCCTGCGGATGGACAAGGTGGTGTAATGGTTGTTCTATGGGACAATACCAAGGTAATTGTGCACAACTTTATCCGTAGGAATCAAGAGATCCATGCAACGATTGAGGTACGCCATATCAAATTTAAATGGTTATTCTCTTCAATATATGCTAGTACTAACATTACTTCTAGAGATGATATGTGGAATAATATTAGAAGTATCTCTGACAATTACCAAGGGGCTTGGATTATGGGGGGAGGGGGGGATACTTTAACGATGTATTTAAAGATTATGAAAAATAAGGAGGAAGAGCTCTAAATCGTAGGCGTGCTAGTATGTTATGGTCCAATCTCAACTATTGTAACCTTCTTGACCTTGGCTATAAGGTTAGTAGATTCACATGGTCAAATAATCATTTTAATAATAATAGTCTAATTATGGAACGACTTGATAAGGTTTTTGGTAACGATCATTGGATCCAAATATTTCCTAATGCTACTATAACTCACCTCCCCAAAACTCACTCAGATCATAATCCACTTATTATAAATCTTGTTCCTAAACAACAAATAACTTTCCAAAGCCCTTTCGTCTTGAACCATTTTGGTGCAAGCATCCACAATTTAGGGATTTAGTTGCTACTGCTTGGGCTAATAATCAATTTGTAACGGCCTCTTCTTCTTTTAAATCCCTAGTCAGTAGTTGGAAAACAATACTTTTGGTATCTCTTACGGAAAAAAAATAGAATTTTAGCTAGGGTTAGAGGTATTCAAAATTCCACTTCTTATTATTCTAGTCATTTCCTTCAAAATTTAGAAGCCGCCTTAAAAGTTGATTTTAATAACATCCTAAAAATTGAGGAGGACTATTGGAAGCTCCGCTCTAAAATCCAATGGCTCAACAACGGAGATGCCAATACGAAATTCTACCACATTATGGACACTAATAGAAGAAGAAAAAATAAAATTGTCTTCTTTAGGGATGAGAATAATAATTGGATAGATGACCCAAAGGCCATCCTTAATCACTACTAGAGAATATTTTTGTAACATGTTCACAACCTCTCATACCATTAGTGACTGGGAGACCATAAGGTATGATCCAAAAAGCTTCAACAAAATAGACTTATCCCCTCTAGATAATCCACTCACAAATAGTGAAATTATTCAAGCATGTTTCTCCTTTAAACCTTACAAAGCTCTAGGTCCGGATGGGATCCATCCCTTTTTCTTCCAAAAATATTGGAGTATAATTGGAAACTCTGTGATCAACCTTTGCAAAGATGTCTTCACTAGTGAAAAAATTTCGGATGGTATTAATGACACTTTTCTATGCCTCATTCCAAAGATCTCCAATGCAAACAATTTTAAAAACTTTAGGCCAATTGGTCTATGTAACACTATTTACAAAATCATTACTAAGATTATTTCTAGTCGATTAAAGCCTTTCCTAAATAACCTCATTAGCCCATTTCAATCTAGTTTTATTAAAAATAGGAAGGCATGTGACAATGCTATTATAATTCAGGAACTCTTGCTCAAAATGAACAAATATCGTGGGAAAAATCACAATATGCTCCTAAACATTGACCTAGCAAAGGCTTTTGATTTCCTTGAATGGTCCTTCACCTATAGAACCCTTTATTTCTTTAATTTTCCCCCAAACATTACGAAGCTCATTATGAACTGTATTACCACTTCTAGGATTGCAATCCTTGTCAATGGCTCTAGAACTGACTATTTTGTTCCATACTAAAGGTATTAGGCAAGGGGATCCTATGTCCCCATACCTGTTTATTCTATGTATGGAGATGTTATCCACTCTCATCAGCCATAATGTGGACATGAGACGCTGGGATCCCATAAAAATAGGAAGGAATAACTATCAGTTATCGCATTTATTTTTCGCTGATGACCTTACCTTAATGGCCAAAATCAATAATAAAACCATTCATAATATAAAGCATTGTCTTGATCTCTTTTGTTCCTTGTCTGGCCAATCATCAATAGAGCCAAATAAAAAATTGTTGTGTCAAACACTGCCCAAAAATATTTGTAACAACATATCTAATGTCCTTAACGTGAATATTTGTCACACCTTTGGTAAATACCTAGGCTTTCCAATTACTAATTCCAAACTTAGAGCATCTGATTTTCAATTTGTTGTTAATAACATGCTAACTAGACTAGCTACATGAAAATCAAATTGCCTTACTATGGCAGGGAGGTGTACTCTAGCAATTTCATGCCTTAACTCTCTCCCTAATCATATTATGCAATTTTCCCTACTACCCTCGAAGTCCCTTAAAATTATAGATAAAATCCAGTGTAATTTCTTATGGGGCACAAATTCTACCTCTAAAAAGGTCCACCTAATAAAATGGGACAATTACCAGGCAGAAAAAGATGGTGGTTTAGGGATCCGTTATGCTATAAATAAGAGTTTAGTTAACCTAGCCAATCTAGCATGGTTCTAGCAAATGCCCACTCATTGGACTAGGATTATCCACGAACTCCATGGTAATAGAAATAATAGTAAAACAGGCCCCTTCATCTGGAATAGCATTATCCAGGGATGAGAAATTTGTAGAAAAGGCATTACTTGGATACCCCACAAGTCTTCCTCCCTAAATGCCTGGGATAATTGTTGGATCCACCAAACTCCCCTGTTACGTCATTGCATCCATGGCCCTCTAGGTCGGAATAAAAATCTACTAACTATTAAAGACTTATGGTTAATAACCAGTGGGACTTGTCTAAAATATGTTTACAAATCTATACACCTTTACTAAATAAGATTAAAGTCATCACTCCTAACAACCTCTATTATGACATTCCTACATGGTCACTAACCACTAATGGACTTTTCTCTAGTAGGTCTTGCCATAATCTTCTAGTATTCCACCCTAACATAACTCAAGATTTTAATTGGGTCTGGGACAAAAAATGTTCAAACAAAATGAAATTTCTCTTATGGAAATGCCTCCACAACAAACTACGAACTAGAGCTTACTTAAACCACATTGGAATCAACATTGATCTTAATTGCTCCTTTTGCAAGCAAGATAAGGAAAATATTAGCCACATCTTTATGTATTGCGCAGTTGTTAAGGACTTATGGCTCCAGTTAGGCATCAATATGAGTGGTCACAACTCGACAAACCATTGGTTGATCAATCTTCGTAACCTAAACTTTCTCTAGGAAAAGGCCACATAGATTGACATGATATGTTTCCTTTTGTGATATGGTGCATTTGGACAAACATAAATAATAACCTCTACAATAACACTACAAACAAAGCCTACGTACATTATTCTTACAAGTTAGCGGTCGAATACAAATTTCTTACTGAAAAGGAATCTATGCAACATGAAAACATCCTATTTCAGTAAAATGGATCAAACCTGCTGCTAACCATATAAAGCTAAATATAGATGGCTCTTTTAATAATTCAACATCAATGTGTGGCTTCAATGGCTTATTTAGAGATAGCAATGACATATGGGTGCTAGGGTTCCAAAGATCTTCTTATGGTCTATCTCCCTTGCATGCAGAACTTATGACATTAAAGGAAGGCCTACAACTAGCTAAGGAACATAGTTTTACTAACATCGATGTGGAGACTGACTCCACAAATGTCATTCTATGTCTACAACATGGTTACACGCTGCTAAACAATATTGTTCATGAATGTACGTTATTGATGCACCAGGTGAAGGTTCAAACAGTGGAATACAACTTCAGAGAGGCCAACAAACCACCACACAAGCTGGCTAAGGATGCTCTTCGTGTGAACAATGGCAGGGATATCGGAACTATGCACTATCCACCACTTTTTGTAACCGCCGTCTTAGCAACTGGTGTTGAAGCTACTACCTATCTAGTAAAGAATATTAGGAAAGATGCATGCACTAAGCTTGCATCCCTTGGAAACAAAAATGTCCTTCGTGACTTTTCAACTCTTTGTAATAACCAAGTAGAAATGCCCCGTTGGGCCTCTTTGACAATGTAGCTACTTATGATTGTTAGTATAATATAGATTGCTTATCAAAACTAAAAATTCCAGTAAAACGAAATTTTATTTTCCTTTTTTTGTCTTTCAAGTTTCACATATTCAGAAGATGAAAGTAGCAGAAATGAGGATGTTGAGATGAATGTGCGGGCACACTAAGCTGGATAAGATTAGGAATGAAGATATTTGGGACAGGGTGAACGTGGTTCTGGTGGATGACAAGATGCGGAAAGCGCGACTTAAATAGTTCGGGCACGTGCATTGGAGAAGCATGTCTCAGGTTGTAAGAAGTTTTAAAAAAGGCATCCAACACCTTTTATCCATTTTCTATTCCATTTGATCTGTATTTCTACGAATGAGATTTTCAAAAGAATTCTAATACAATTTCTTTTTTAACAATCTTACAATTTTCTTAAAACTAAGTTGCAATTTGACAAATTTAAATTCGGTTTCAGTTATCTGCCAACTCGAAGTATTGTTTTGTATCAAGGATCTCATTCAAGTACCACGAGTTAATTTTCTTTTAATAGAATATAACTTTTTGTTAAATGGTAAATATGTTTGACTTACATATATTGATCGTGCAGAAATTATTTACACTATCAGGTGTATTTTAACCTATTTTATCAAATAATCTGCCTTTTTTTTTAGTTAACTAATCTCATTTTTATAAGCATTTATCAATAGTTAATTATTTTTTAAGTAACAAGACAATACTGTTAGGGGCTGTTTGGTTTGAATACGACTTATGACGGAATAAGTTATGCTAGGAGTAGTTATTCTGGTATTGTTTTTTATTCACTGTTTGGTATATTGTATTAAAAATGACAATTGCATAATTTCTAAGAAGAATGTATAAGTTATCCCGACACTAATTACTCTATCCTCTACAAAGTATAAGTTATCCTGGTACTAATTTTAGTCCCGGGATAACTTATACCAAATTTGTTAACCAAACAAAATATTAAAATGGTATTAAATTCTTATATCATCACTATACTTTCTTATATCTCATGCCAAACGACCCCTCAATGTATAGAAGTTATACTCTAAATATCATAGCAACAAAACGTCGATCACATGACAAAAGAAAAGTAACATACATTAGACTTAAAAAGACCCCTAAAACCAAAAGAAGTTCTTTAGGTGGATCTCTATTAGTATCACAACTCTGAATTTTCAAGTCATGCATATTAGGTGTTCGACAAATGTTCAAGCAGAAGCAGAGCTAATAAACTTCTAGCTCCGCTCCCACATTCAAGTAGAGGCGAAGCTAATAACCTTCTAGCTTCGCCCCCATGTTCAAGGTGACGAGCCAATGTCAGTGCCAAGTTCAGCGCCGCCAACTCCTCCATTACGACCGTCATTGCCACCACCAAAGCCAGTGTTTGCACTAATTGGTCCAATGCTTCCTCTAAATCCCCCACTAATTCCGATTCCAAATCGACCTTCAATTCCTCCGCCACTTGGTCCGGCCCCAAAATCCAACCTCCCTCCAATTCCATCACTAGCACCCCCACCAATTTCTCCTCCTAGACCATTCTCAACACCTATGGCATTTCCTGTTAGAAAAGAATAAATAGAATCAAAGAACATCTTAGAGGCGTGAAATCAATATTCATATATTGGTTTGAAAATACAAGCAAGTCGCTTTAGGAATTTTCAATAATCTATGTGTATACAGCCAATGGCGCAGCCACATGTAAGGAAGTAAATTCGTCGAAAATTATAGTATGCAATAGGATAATAATTAATTTTTTATACATGTAAAACCTTTGAAACCCTTGAAATAAACTATAAAACTCTTTGTGTAGCGGTAAAAGTGGTTCAAAAATATCAAAAATGGCATTTTTGAATTTCTTGAATCCTCTAATTACTATCAGTGGCAGCGCCATATGCAACCGAAGGGGTGTCAACCGACATTTCTTCGCCGGAAAATTATACTGTGTAGCTCGGTAATTTTTAAAAAAATATGTATATATACTATAAATGATACTTCTTGACTTTCTGGTGAGTTTATTTCTTTATATTTTGACACCTTTTAATAAAAATCCTAGCTCCGCCACTGATTACTGTAATTCATGGATCTAACATTGTATACGGCATGCTCTTTTTTTAGATACTTCTTAGGGAATTTCTCCATTCCTAGAGCGAAGACCTAGGCATTCTTGAACGAACTAGGGACGGCCCGACGAATTTTGTGGCCTAAAGCCAAACTTTATGAGGGGCCTTAACTTTTTTTTTGAATATTATTTTTTATTTGAAATCTATTTTTCTAATTTTTTAGATGCAATGTTATTTAATAATTTTTTAAAAAATCATTTTCTCCTAATAAGTCTTTCTCAGTTGACAATATAGCTAATTCTTTTAACCTCTCTTAAGACATAGTTGATAGTTAAAATTTATCTATTTTATTTTGAAAATTTATTTCTGCTGAAGCAACAGTATAAGAGATATTAACATTTTTTCTATAAGAAATATAGGTATTTGGAAAAGAATCAAATCTTTTTATTTGATTGAGTATATCAATTAAACTGTTATCTTCTAATTATATTATCTTCATTAACACTTTTAATGTTTTAAGGAACATGCAAGATCAATTCATCATCTAGTGATCTCTATTTTTTTTATAGCTAAATAGAAAACAAAAATAGCCTTGTCTACTGTGTATAAAAGTAACCAACTCTAAAGGATTCTTCGAGAGATTTTAAGATTTCATTATCAATATTTTCATCAAATTATTACCTCCTATATATCACATGCTTCTTACAAAATTCAAGTTCGATATATATTTCAAATGTAAATCCTTGGCAGAAATTATAGTAATTGCAAATTCTTCTTTATATTTGTTAAAGAAAAAAATTAATTTTTTTCCCTTGCAAAACCTTTTTTTTAAAATTTATATATAACCGATTAAGTGTAACAAAAAATGGGGTATCTATAAATGTGGGGCCTAAAGCAATTGCTTTATCTGCTTTATAGAAGGGCCACCCCTGGAACGAACACTTCATTTCACAAATAAGCATTTTCGTCTGATTATAATATTTTAAAAAAAAAATCAAATGACAAAATATTCTGTTAAAAAACAAATAAATATAAAACCTATTTTTTTAAAAATAAAAATAAAACCACTTCCGCACAAATCCAAGGCGGAGCTATTACGTACGGGTTCGAACGACTAGGTTGCTTAAATCTTGTATTTATATTATTAAATTTATTAAATATATATAATTATTTAATTACGAACTCAATAATTAAAACGAGCTATAAATTCGATAAAATTTTAGAATCCATAAATATCAAATCCTAGGTCCGTCTCTGTGACAAATATAAAAAAAACTGCAATTACATTACCCGGTGCAACTAATCCACCACCATTATCCTCATAATCAGTAACCATTTTTGCATCCTCAATAGAAAATTTTGATATTTTTCTAGCACTTATGCTGCCAATTAAATCTCCAATTAAGAGTATAAAAAGCAGAGGCAAAAGTTTAGCAAACATTTCCAAGTATATGCAAAAGTTTTTCAAGTATAAAGAGAAATGTTAGTTTTGCTGAGAAGTGAAGAACTGAATAGAAGGGATTATATAAATAATTTCCTTCCAATAATAATTAAGTCCACAACCAAATTGTTACGTTAAGTATAATGTTATTGATCTAAATGAGTTCATGACTTCCACATATGCATCTGAAAATCATGTACATTGTTATCATAAACACGTAACAGTAGGTTAGTCGTTGGACAACGGTAAAATTGTATTTGTATGACTTATATAGGTCATGTGTTCGAGTCGTGGAATCGATGTTTGTACTAGGACAGGTTAAACATTACACTTCCTTGGGTTGCGACCCTTCTCTAGACCTTATATGTATGCAGAATGTTTTGTAGCACCAGACTGCCTTTACCAATGTAATACTCCTTCCATCTCATATATAATAATAGTCATTGTCACACCTCTTTTTTTAACAAACTTCACTAAACCCTCTTTAAAAGATAATAAAAAGGTTTTGTGAAGCTCGAAAATGGTTTTTTAATTTTGAAAAGTGACAAAGGATTATGTTTTAAAGGATTTTCTCAGAGTCGTCATTTGACTTTGATTTCGGTGTGTCAAGTCACCATTTTTTTTTTTAAAAATTTTTTTTGTTTAAAACACTTTGGACTCCAAACTAAGTCCGCACTAGAGATTCGGGTAAGGGGGTTCATTTGACTCGGGGAGAAAGTGTTAGGTATTCCCCAAGTCCCGTAACTACTACGGTTGCGTACATGATCAAGTTGGTTTTTAAGATATTCTAATTGAGGTAACACAAAAAGAAAAATAAACACACAAAAGGCTCGAGGTCGTCCCCACCTAATAAAAAAAATGAAAAAAATAAAAATCTTATTCTATACTTCCTCAAATTGCTCCGTCTTTAGCCTTTGAATACAAATACTTCGGGGGGATAAAATATATACAAATCTCGCGGGGCATTCCCCAAATAATATACTAAAAGGAACGACCTCTTACCTCAAACAAAATAGAATAAAAGACCTAAAGTTTACCTATCCAAGTGTGATCGGCCTAAGCATGTTTCTAGCGAATAACAGTAAAGGTAAAAGTAAATAAAACTACAATAACTAAACAAATAAAATTTGTTTCATGCTCCATTTCATTTCAACAAACAAACCACAAAGAGGTATATCACAGTGATGGACACAAACGAGGGATAAACAAACTTATAGCTTGTTTGGTCAAGCGTTTTTTTGGATCAATTAATTAGCCAAACACAAACTATTTCTTATCAAAAATACTTTTTTAAAAAGTACTTTTGAGAAAAACACTTCTCAAAATAAGCTGATTTTAGAAGCTAAGCTTGGCCAAACGGGCTATTAGAATTAAACAACCCATTAAATAGACATGCAGATCATTCAACAAAATTAAATCAACACATACCCAGATAAGATAACGGATTACTAAACTAAATAAGTCAAAACCATAGGGAAATTTCTTAGGACAGCTTCAACCAACAAAACAGTCGAAGTTAAAGCGAGAAAATTAATCAAATAAATTATGATTTTTTATATATATGAAAACTCGAACCAAAAATCAAAGGAAGAAGGGTAGGAATCTAAATATCAAAGCCCTAAATTCTATTATGATTTTTTCCGAAATTTCTCCCCCAAAACTTTCTACTTTTTTTTTTTGAAATTTCCTTTTTTTTTTTCTTTCCAAAAAGCCCCATATAAATATAGGAACTAGAACCTTCTATACTTCCTCCCCCCGAAATCCGAAATTCATTGCCAAAAATAAAAAATCAGAAAAATGGAGGGCTTTAGACCAAAATCCTTCATCCAACGGCCCCCATTTTACCAATCTTTTATCTAATAGATCCGGATTTGGTCCAAAAAGAATGAAGAACGCGTGAAAAATCGGGGTGGATTCATTTGTTGTCAGAGTTTGTTAGGGTTTCATGACGTGGAGAGAAAGAGAGAGTGATGAGGGGGACCAGTTGACGTGGACGCCGGAAAAAATGATTTTCCCGGCGAGTGTGGGGCGGTCGGCGACGGCAGAGGACTGAGGGAGAGGGAAGGACGCCGTTTGGGTTAATTCTTTAGGGTTAGGATTTGGTTAAAATGGGTTTTTATACGGAGGAGGGGGGGGGGGGGGGAGAATAGGGGCCATTGGATTAGATGGAATAGATGACTAGGATTTAAGGAAGGAGTGGGGCGGGTCAAACGGTGTGGGTCGCGAGTCATGGGTCAATGGGATTGGGCTAGGCAGATTTGGGATATGGGATTAATGGGCTAGTCAAAAAATATGCTTGTCTAGCAAGTGTGTATATATGTATAAAATATGGAGATCACTCTTAATTAATTAACATACACTACAAATAAAATTAGATATTAAAAGTCAAACTATTTTTTTGTATTTTTCAAGATTATATATAAAAAACAAAAATCCTAGTAAAATAGTATAACTACAAAACATTAATGAAACTATTTTATAATTTTCGTTTTTGTAATAAAATAAATTAAAATAGCCAAAACTAGTTAAAATAACAATATTAGACCTAAACTAAATTTTAAAACTCTAATATGTGTAAAATCTCGGGGAAGGTCAAAAATTACATGTCTACAGTCACAACAACAACAACAACTACCCAGTAAAGTCCTACAAAGTGGGGTCTGGGGAGGGTAATGCGTACGCTGACCTTATCCCTACCCCGATAGGACAGAGAGGCTATTTTCAATAAACCCTCGGCTCAGGAAGACAGAAATACAAACAAGAAAAGACAATTCATTAGTAACTTCAACAGAAATCATAGAAATAGTAACATAAGCATAAAAACCATAAGATAAATGAGATATATAATAATAGTCACGTCTACTAAAAATACTTGTCTCAAATTATTTGTCATTCAGAAGTTCAAGACAAAATTGATTACTTTTTTTTCTTTTTACCCTTAGTAATAATTGTTCTTGAAGATAGAGATAACACATAAATAGAATAAATATTCAATGAAGAGAGATTATATCTTAAGATATAAATAAGGGTAGAATAGTCTAATCTTTTTTTCTAATTAATACTCCCTCCGGTCCACAATAAGTGATTTTTTAGTTTTTTTTCTTGTGTTACAAAGTAAGTGATTTTTTCAGGTCAATAATAAATTAATTTTTTTCCTACATTGCCTTTGGAGTAAATAGTGTTGGAGTATGTGTTAGGAGTGTTTATGTGAAGAGAAAGTAAATGTTAATATGGTTAATTTCATTGTTAATTAATATTAAAAGGTGAATTTCTTAACTTGTGTGAAAATAACCAAAAAATTACTTATTATGGACCGGATAAAGTATTTCTTAAGGGGCGTGTAAAAGAGAAACACGACACAAAATATGAGACGGATGGAGTACTTATCAAGAGATTTACTTATAATTATCCAATAAATGACCTAATTGTGTACTCCCACCGGTGATTTTTTG
Organism: Nicotiana rustica; assembly: GCA_005239535.1. NCBI lineage: Eukaryota > Viridiplantae > Streptophyta > Magnoliopsida > Solanales > Solanaceae > Nicotiana > Nicotiana rustica. The sequence continues at coordinate 17,384 of ML475736.1, forward strand.
GCTCTTTTTTTTGTGGTCCAAAATAAGTGATTTTTTATGATTTCAATAATGAATTAATTATTTTTTCCTACATTACCTTGGAGTAAATAGTGTTGGAGTATGTGTTAGGAGTGTTTATGTGAAGAGATAGTAAATGTTAATATAGTCAATTTCATTGCTAATTAATGTTAAAAGGTGAATTTTATTAATATGTGTAAAAACAACAAAAAAAAATCACTTATTTTGGATAAAAAAATAAGTGATTTTTTAGATGTTTTTAACACAGATTAAAAAATCTACTTTTTAGCATTAATTAGCAATGAAATTGACCATATTAACTTTTACTATCTCACATAAATATTTTTAACATTTACTCCAACACTAATTACTCCAAGAACAATATAGAGTAAAAATAATTAATTCATTCTTAAAATATGAAAAATCACTTATTTTAAACTACAAAAAAAAAAACTAAAAAATCACTTATTTTGAACCGAAGGGAGAGTATTATATTATATGAAAAAGAGAATGACTCCCCTGAAACCAAAGTTGAGGACCATTTAATTTCTTAGGGAGAAGGAAAATGATTCATTAATTATCAGCTAACCGTATAGAAAGGTTTAACATCATCTGCCCATTAAAGCTGCTGGCTATATTTCATCAAGTTTCAAGAAATTCTACAGTAACTTTTCTTGCAGTTGCGGAGTTGGTGTGTGGCCTCGGGGAGCAGGGGCGGATCCAGTCCTCCGGTATCGAGTTTAATTGAATCCAGTATTTTGATTATGGAGTATAAATTTATATATAAAAATTTATTTCAACAAATACTAGATAAAAACTCACCATACTTTAATTATATAATAATAGATTCAATATTAAAAATCTTAAAGGTTGAACCCATAGAAATACTGTTAGTAATTTGTATTGCTGTAAAATAAACAAAACAATAAACTTTCTGAAAAATACAGAAACAGAAAGTTAATATAAGAATAAATCGAGCCCACCGGTGATCGGCGAACCACTCGATGGTCGTAAAACACACTGGAATATTTTGTGCATAAGAAGAAGAAGAAGAAGATCAGTAAAAATTCTGGGATTCAAGGCATATTTATAGCCAATTTCGTATTGTTTCTGAAAAGGTTGTGAATCCTTTCAGAACAGCCATAGTTGTTTGAACATGTGTGAATATTGCGAAAAAATTAAAAACGAATTTAAAATAATCCGAGAAAGAAAAACGGGTCGGGTCGGACCGGGTCGCGAGTCATTCCGGATTTGAATTTTTGATAATTAATTTAATTAATTTGAAAGGAATTTTGTCCAAAAAGATTAATCAATCAATCTTTGACCAAATCCGAAGCCGAAACCGAGCGAGCGATGACGGCGCGAGGCTTGCCTTCTTCTCAACTCTTTTAGAGCTAGAAGAAGAGATTATCTATATACACATAGATTTTCTTTCCTTCTTCCGATGGGGGACAAAGTGCACTAATTTAAAATTTTACTTCCCTCCATTTCTTTTCCCACCATTTTCCATTCACTATCTTTAAGCTACACCAAGCTTAAAATTAAGCTACACTAAGCTTAAAGACCAACAATCCCCCACATGAATG
>ML475738.1:3127-32701 GCA_005239535.1 Nicotiana rustica
AATCAACTTCGATTTTCTATATTTCTGCAATATTGTCTATTATTCATTTTTCTCCATTACCTTGACTATCAGTAATCCGTATTCATCTTAAAAACAAGCTTTAGTCAAAAGGTCTAATTCTTTGGTTAAAACAGCAAGATCGACCATAGAAGACCTCGACCCCATTCAATTAGACCCCAACGACCACAGTAAGAAGGCTTATATTGGTTGCAAACTTCAGTACCCAAGTAAATTCAGTCAATTCTCAAAAGCTAATGCGGATTTGTTTGCTTTCAGGCATGCAGATATGCGGGGCATCCCAAAAAAGATCTTCACGCACAAATTAAGTGTCAACCTATTCCACCCCCGTGAGGCAGGTCAGGCACAAATTCAACTCCAAAATCAATGATGCAGTGCGCGAGGAAGTGAAAAATCTGTTAGAAAATGGTTCTATCAGGGAATCGAAGTACCCCAAGTGGGTTGCCAACGTGGTAATGGTTAAAAAGAAGAATGGGAAATGGCGGATGTGCGTAGACTTCACAGACTTAAACAAAGCATGCCCAAAAGATTTGTTCTCGATGCCTCACATCGACCAAATCATTGATGCAACGGCCGGACATGAGCTACTAAGATTCTTGGAGGCTTACTCAGGATATAATCAGATCCTCATGGAAGAAGAAGATCCATAAAAAACCACGTTCATCACCCACCAAGGAACGTAATGCTACATAGTCATGCTCTTTGGAATAAAGAACGCGAGGCGACTTATCAAAGGTTGGTGACAAGGATGTCCAAAGATCAGCTCGGAAAGACAGCGGAAGTATATATAGGTGACATGTTGGTCAATTCCAAAAGGGGAGAAGATCACATCGACCATCTGAAAGATACTTTCGGCATACTTAAACGGTACAGAATGAAAATGATCCTGGAGAACTGTGCATTTGGCATAGTCTCAGGAAATTTCCTAGGTTTCCTCGTATCATAGTAAGGGATCGAGGTCAACCCTGACCAAATCAAACATCGAGGGGATACCCGAACTCTGACCACCAAAAATCAGGTCCAAAGGTTGACTGGTTGCATCGCCGCCCTATCAAGGTTCATCTCTCGGTCGTCGGATAGGTGCCATAAATTCTTTGGCATACTTAAGAAAGACAACGACCTCCAATGGACTTCGGAATGCGCTCAGGCTCTGAGGGACTAAGGGCATACCTGTCGTCACCGCCCTTGCTTCCAAAACTAGAGCCGGGGCAGCGTCTCCTCGTCCATCTAGCTGTATCCGAAGCTGCTGTAATTGCAATCCTTATTCGAGAAAATGAAGGTATGCAATCTCCCATCTATTACATTAGAAAAACACTAGTCGATGCCAAGACGAGGTACCCGCACCTCGAGAAACTGGCTTTGGACTTAGTCATAGCTTCTCGGAAGCTTAGACTGTATTTCCAATGTCAAACCATCTCGGTCATCACAACTTTTCCCCTAAGAAGCATTTTTCATAAACCCGAGCTATCAGGGAGGCTAGCCAAATGGGTCATCGAGCTAAGCGAGCACGATATCACGTACCAACTGTGAACGACGCTAAAATCACAAGTGTTCGCTGGGGTCCAGACTGGCACTCATACTCGAAGTCCCAACATGCAAAGTAATTCACCAGTCCATAAGGTGCCCAAACATGACTAACAACGAGGCCGATTATGATGCCGTCATTGCAGGTTTGAGACTAGCGCTCAAGTATAGGGAAAAATAGTTAAAACTACGCTGTGATTCCCAGCTCATAGTCAACTAAGTCACCGGGACTTTCCAAATCAAGGAAAAAAGATTGCAGAAATACCACACCAAAATCTGCAAGCTGCTGTCCGAGTTCGACGAATGTCAGCTTGACCAAATTCCACGAGCATAGAACACTGAGGCAGATGGCCTCGCTAAACTGGCTGTAGCCACCAAAAGCATCACAACATGAGACAAAAACATGGTCTATATCCTCAACTCATTACTAGACCAGGTCGAGTAAGAACCGTTAACTTAACTTAGGACTAGCGAAATATTATTATCGCATACTTGTAGGATGACACACTCCCATGCAATAAAAAAAAGGCCAGGAAACTGCGAATGCAAGCAACCATATACAATATCCTTCACAACAACCAGTATAAGAGAACCTGCGGCGGCCCTTTAGCGAAGTGCCTGGGCCCAAACCAGACTCGGTGCGTCCTTGAAGAGATCCATGAAGGCCATAGTGGGGCTCATTCCGGCAACTGAGCATTGGTTAGATGCCTCATACAGGCGGGATATTACTGGCCCACCATGAAAAATGAGGCCGCAGACTTCGTAAAAAGATGGGAGCAATGCCAGAAGTATGCCCTAGTGATTCACCAAGTGGGAAAACACCTCCACTCGGCCACCTCACCTTGATCGTTCATCAAATGGGGAATGGACATCGTGGGTCCCCTCCCGGCAGGACAAGGTAACATACGATTCCTTTTAACTAACTATTTGTCTAAGTGGGTGGAAGCAGGAGCATTCATCCAAATATGAGAACATGAAGTAATCAGTTTTATATGGAGAAATATCATATGCCAGTTTGGCCTTCCCAAGGAAATCGGCTGCGACAATGGACCCCAATTCACGGGGAAATAAAATCGCCAAAATTTTTGAGAAATGGCATGTCAAAAGAATACTCCCTGTACCACCCCACGGGAAACGGCAACCAGATTCCTCCAACAAATCAATACTAAAAATCATGAAGAAGAAGACTTAGGACGCTAAGGGAATGTGCCCGGAAGTACTACTAGAAGTATTGTGGGCCTAGCGAACAACTTCATAAACGAGCACTAGGGAGACGTCTACTCTTTGGTCTATGGGATCGAGGCGGTAATACCAGTCGAGGTTAGAGAGCCCAGTCTAAGGTATTCCAATGGGAACGACACAAGCAACGATGAGGCAAGAAGGAAGGATCTCAACGAAGTCGACGAACAAAGATATATGGCCTATATAAGAATAATCGCCCAAAAACAGCAAGCAGAACACTATTATAACAAGAAAGCAAAGGTCATGCCTCTCAAAGTCGGGAACTACGTACTGAAAGCTAAAACCTAAGTGCGCAAAGATCCTAGGGAAGGGAAGCTGGGAAAAAATTGGAACGGTCGATACAAAATCACAGTAAAATCAAATAAAGTATCATTTCAACTAGAAACAATGGAAGGAAAGCTACTTCCAAACAACTGGAATATCAGCCACCTCAAATACTTCAACTTCTAAGAGAAAAAATGTCCCCCAAGTCGTACTTTTTTCCCTCACTTGAGTTTTGTCCCAGCTGGGTTTTCTCAAGGAGGTTTTTAATGAGGCGACGAAGGGAACACTCCAAGTCAAAGTACGCAAAGGCAAGGCCCTAGTTACTGTTTCATTGATCCACCTCTCACTACTCTCCAGATCAACCAATGAAGGGACTAGATAGACTGAAACTGGTACGGGAACGCCATCCAAAACCCGAAATCTATAAATTTCTCCAAGTATGTAACAAATGCAACAATGTCAAGGCAATAAACTTTACACTTACCAGCACATTTTTCTCAAATTCAGGTTATGTTTGACCTTTTTCGAACTAACACTTATCGACCCTCTGCCATAATTAAATACAGGTTATGTTCGACCTTGTTTGAATTAACACCTGCTAGCCCTCCACCATAATTAAATACATGTTATGTTCGACCTTGTTCAAACTAACACCTACCGGCCCTCGACCATAATTAAATACAGGTTATGTTCAACCTTGTTCATAGTAACACCTGTCGGCTCTCGGCCATAATTAAATACAGGTTATTTTGACCTTGTTTGAACTAATATATGTCGACCTTCGGCCATAGTTATATACATGTTATGTTCGACCTTGTTTGAACTAACACCTGTCGGCCCTTGGCCAAAATTTAAATACAGGTTATGTTCGACTTTGTTTGAAATAAAACCTATCGTCTCTCGGCCATAACTAAGTTCAGATCGCAATCAACCTCGATCGAACTAACAACCGGCCCTCGGCCACAACTTAAACAAAAAGTTATGATCGACCTCGTTCGAACAAACACCTATAGCCCCTTGGTCGTAATCTAACAAAAGGTCACAACCAAACAAGTCGATGACCTCGGCCATGTTTCAATGCATAGGCAACAAAATCAAAAACATACAAGTACGAAAAAAAACCACAGAAAAAGAATCAGATCCAAAGAACAAATATAGAATTTCATACTTAAGATTATTCTTACAAAGGATCATGAAGACGCCACCAAAAATACACAAAAGTATCAAAAAATAGAAGAAGAAAAGACTACTGAGCACCACCATTGCGATCTTCTGCTCTGTCACCGCCTTGGCCACCAATGCCCTCGCCACCTTGGTCCCCCTCGCCACCGTCACCCTTCGCCCTTGGGGTATGCCGTATCATACCATGCATCCTACTCAAGTCGATCCACACCTTCATCGTCGCCTTCGCCGGCCTCAGGTGTATCAGGATCATACCCACAAGTAAGTCAGGCTTCGCGGGCCTTCACACGAACACCTTCAAGGGCTTCATAAAAAACAAATCCCGCTGCATGCAGATTTCAAAAGATATCTAACTGGGCCTCGGCATGAATCCACTCCTCGTATAAGTCCCGAGGAACGCTGTGAAAGTCCGAAATACGGAAGAAGACGGATGTACTAGTAATTGGGCCTCCTCGTCCTCTAAGGCAACCACTCGATCATGGAGAACAAACGCCTCTCTTTCCAACTCCCTGATCCTTTCATCAAGTCGTTCTTCCTTGAGACTGGCGGTCTCTAAGTCATTATCCCGCTCAGAACGGAGAGTTCGAATCACCACTTCAAGGGTCTCCGTCTTATTCAAAGCCTCTGACTGCACCATTTCAGCCTTCTCCAACTCTTCCACTTTCTCAGTGACTTCGCCATTAAAGACCTCCATCTGGAGCTAGCATTCCTCCAATTGCCTGCGCAGCTCGACCACTTGCGCTTGAAGGTTGCCGCACTGGGCGTCTACAGCTTTGCAAACCTCAAGCTCGTCTTCCCTACTCCTAAACGTCCCCTCAAGAATGTTACACTTCTCGATGACTTTCACCAACTCGTCATCCTTCTTCTTCAATTCATCACGAAGGGCCTACAAATTGTCTCCCTCATCAAACCTCCTACGGAACTATAGGTACTTGCCGCGATACTCGAAATATTTGTTTTTCAGCCTTGCAAATATTTCCCTACACTTATCCTCTCTTCGGGAACTTTCAATCTCCAAAATCACATTATGCAAACATACAAAAAAGAGTAAGGAAAACATGAAAACGCCCCTGCCAATCAAGGAAAAAAAGAAACAGACAAAATACCAAGCACTCACCCGGAGAGTGAGACCACTATGCTCTTCGACAATGTGACGTCGTCCAGTTCTTTGAGGGTCTTACCCTCAATTTCGGAGCAAAGAGGGCTGGAGAAAGGGGCCACGTTCTCCGTGTTCTTCAGTAAGTCGCGATTCATAGGGATAGCAATGGTCCTCGAACACCCCTCTAACCTCATCTCAAGTTTGGTAAAACTCTCCTCCATCATTTTCAAGTCGGAAGCATCAACATCAGACCCCGACTCGTTGCCTTCATCGGCAACATCGTTACTCCTATCGTCGGTCGGCAAAGAAGTATCAGCAGTTGGCTGGGATGTCGATTCCTCCTCTCGCCTTGAAGTATGAAATGAATCATCATCCGATCTCTCCACCTCGGCAACCACCAAAGGCATACCCACTTCGGCTGCCTCCAACCTTGGATACCCGGACTCTGGCTCGATGTCATCCCCGATGACTGGTCGCCATCTCACTCAAGGAAATATTGAATCAATGGCCCGGGTGACCCTGCTACCAACATCTACAGACCTCCTCTTATGGGGCATTAAGTCCCCCTCGCTCGAAACAGGCTCGTCGTCTTCATCTATAAGACGACGTACAGGAGAGGTTGAGGTCTTCAAGATCTCCATGGCCACAGAAGGAACGGGACCAGACGCCACAACAAGAGGGATCGAGGTGCGAGTTAAACTAGCCGCTGTCGTAGGTGGGGAAGAAACCGAAGGCACAACTGCTTTTCTTTTTCGGAACAAAGGGGCAGGAGCTCTCGACCTCCTCGAAGACCACCTGGTTGATCCTAAGAGAACACAGGAAAAAGGGAAAGTCAACAAAGTAAATGGAAAGGAAGGGAGCCAAGACTCTAATAAAATGAGTAACTTACAATTCGAAGGGGGACCCATCCCAAACCTCTTGAAGAATCCCGACAACTTACGAATCCCTGCGATGTGAGGGAGGAGCCGACCGACCCAACCAGAAATGTCCTTAACCAAAGGAGGAGGCGAGGTCTTGTCTGCATAAGAAAAGAACAAGAGGCCAAAATCTACGGCTAAGAAAAATAAACCAATTACCTACATGTAATGGAGAAGGCGCTTACGAGTGCAATTCCAAGCTTCAGGGAAACCGTCGATGTTGGCCACCACGTCCTCAGTTCTAACGAAGAAAAAGTTGATCCAGAAATGACAGTTAGCCTTGTCGTCCATCTTCACCACCAGGCACTTGCCTCGTCGGTGGCGAAGGTTCAGCATCACCCCTATAAAAGCTGGGGGCGAACAAGTGCATCAAGTGTCGAAGTCCGATATGGACCTCAACTAACTTTACAAACTTGGTAATCATCCTTATGATTTTGTAGACATACGACACGATTTGAGCCAGGAAAATGCCGTAGAAGCAACAAAATTCCTCCGCCAGCGGATGAAAGGGAGAGTGTACCCGATATGAAAGGGGTAGGCGTAGAATGCACAATACCTAAGACGGTGGTCCTGCACCGCATTCCACCCAAAATGGATCAAATCGACGTGATCGTGAAGGCCGTAGCATTAAGCTCTAACAAATTAGCCTCCTTCATCGCCAACTTAAGGGTTCCGGGATCGGCTTCAGAAAAATTCAAAAAATCAGACTAGAATCAGGGCTACGAGGAACTATCTCCTCCACCATCGGGAAGCTTCCATCCTCAACAGCAGTGGGAACGTTCTCCGTATGAGGAGGAAAAACTATCGCTAGAGAGATTAAGTCACTTCCCTCGTTGGACTCGAAAGGTACATTAGACATGTTTTTAAACGAAAGAGAGGAAGGTATCAAACAATAGAGGATTAAAAACGATAAGGATCTCTGAAACAAAGGGAAAAGATGCACAAATAGAAAATGAAGAAGATGAAGATATAGGGTTTCAATGTAGGAAATCTGTCATTGGAATCGAAGCAGCATGACCGATCAGGAGTTTCCACGCAAAACAAAATGATACATCGGGAATACACATCATAATGACGCACAAGGTCATGACGTCACCCTAATTCGTGGATAGCACAACTCCAAATTGTGGCTCACGAAAGGTCACGCTGCCAGCCCGCCTCTTCATTATGACCCGATCAGATCGTCCAATCGTTTCAACCGCAATGAACAGAATCTGCTCATCAAGCCCGCCTGAGGACGACCTCAATAAGCGGAGGGACTAACTATATGGGTCAAAATATGCCCTAAAACATTTAAGATAAGATAACACTAAACAAAAAATTCTTGAGTCGTCGTTAGTCGAGGTGGACCAGGAAGCAGCAAGACTCATAGTCGAAGAGCCAATGAGAGTCGTGGTCGAGATGTCAATAATGGTCGAGGTCGATCACCGTTGATGAAGCAGTAACTGTTAGTTTTCAAAATAGGATATTAAAGAGAATATTCTAGTGGATATTCTCTAGACTTGTACTATTAGGGTTTACTAGGAATGTGTCTCATATAAATAGAGAAAAAGACAATAATATGAGGCATGTGATATTCTTTTGTAAAAAGACACTTTGACAAAAAAAATTCTTTCTCTCTCTGTCACTAAGATACTAACTCCACCTTTTTACTAAGATTCTTGTCTATATTATTCCATATTTTTTCATTAGATCCGTGAATAACTCAAGCATACAAGGATTTGTCTGTCACTAATCCTTGTCAGGAGGAACAACCATCTAGTTCATCCTTTATTAGATGAATCATTCCTCCTATTTACTTAAATGTCTTTAATTGTTATTCATTGCCATTAAATGCTACATTAGTGTTCATGCTTCTTGGAGTAGTTATTTCATACTGTTATCATTATTCGACCAGATATATCTAACGTTTATCACACTCTCGGAAGTTGCATCTAGAAATATTATTGTTAACTAAGTTTAACCCCTAATCACAAAAATTTAATTATTTAAACCAAGAATCATATTTTTGGTCAAACGTGTCCTATAACAACTCAAACCATCAGATATACACTTCCTGATCGTCGTGCAAGATATACAAGTTGCAAACAAACAACAAACGTCTAACCTCCTAGGCTCAGAGAGGGACTCTAACTCAACAAATTTCAGCTCGCTCACATATTTATCATGAAACAAGTTCCCTCACAAGAATAAATAGTCCATACACTCAAATCAAAGAATGAATATGATTTAAGGACTAAGAATCAAAGCACCACTCTCGCACTCACAAAGAAATTCACATGTATGCATAAAGAACCATAGGTTGACCCATTATGTATATCTCTACTGACTAAGTGTGCTCGAATAGAATCAAATAGGACTTTAACGGGTTGTAATATTGGCTACGGGACGGGTAGGAGAACTATATGATAGTGACTTAGACTTTCCTAAGAACTTTGCACTTTTAGACTTTATCACCCATTATTTTCTTCTTACTTTTATTTTTTAGCCCCCTCTTCATCAATTGTTTCAGAAGTATTTCCCTCATATCAAGAACGTCTCAATCATATTTTTTTTCAAAGAAAATTTTCTTTCATTATCTCTTTTTTTCATGTCACATTCTTTTCAAGAGGGCATTTTTGATCACTTTTCAGCTCTTATTGGTCACCATTTTTCACTTAACCATCCTTTTCTTTAAGGTATCGATTAATATCACAGTCTAAGCTCTAGATGGAAAAACTGGTGGGTTTACAAGTACTTCTCTACCTGCTGTACGAGCTGCACCTCAACCTCTACCGCGGCCTTCGCTGGTGGTATTGGTGGTCGTCCGCCCGATCCGATAGCACGTGTACTCACCATTTGTGAGAGAATAGATACAGAAGTTTAGTTCTCGAAATCAACAAATTCGCACGACAAGAATAAAAGAATGTGAAGTTTTCTTAAGGGTTCGAAAGCCTCTCGAAGATAAGTACAAACGTCTCTGTACCAATCCACAAGACTCTACTAAACCTGCTCATGACTCGTGAGACTTATGCAACCTAAGATCTGATACTAACTTGTCACGAACCAAATCCCAAATGTCGTGATGGTGCCTATCACAAAACTAGGCAAGTCTACATTCACGATAAACCCACACATTTTAAAATTTGGAAAAAAATGGTAATATAAGTTTGAAAGAAACATATCATAAATGCTTAATGAAAATATCACAACTGAATATAAAATTTTTCAAAATTCGGGTGTCACTGAGTACATGAGATCTAAATAATAACGTGGTGTGAGACACTGTTTAGGAAGATAGAACTATAAAAATAAAACTAAAGGAAAAATGAGGAAAGTCAAGGTCTGCGGACGTCAAGCATCTAACTCGATAGTCTCCGAACTGAGTAAGCTCCAATACTAGCAACCTCCGTGTCCGGAAGTACCTGGATCTACACACGAAGTGCAAAGTGTAGTATGAGTACAACCAACTCAATAAGCATCGTAAATAAACACGGCAAGGTAAGAGAAGCATAAATTATTAATGGTACTAGCTATCACCTGTGTAGTTCCATCTATAAATCGGTACAACCGAATATTGAATACTAACTCATCAAGTTTCATGAGAAAACATATGTATGTGCATGTGTACCGTTTCTCAAGTATTATATTCTGAAAATATCAAGGCATGTATAGGTCATAAGTAGTTAAATCAAACAAATGATTAAGGAAATGAAAAATCGAACACAACACTGACCAGATTCTTTCAACTTTCTATAACTGTGCCAAACCACTTATACGCCATCAAGAGAGAAACATATAAGAGGGTGATCCTAGGGGAATGGATTTTTATCCACACACTGTACGGACAACTCACGTGTTGCATGAACAACGAACGTGCTAATAATCAAACTTGCACGGACAACTCACGTGCTAATAATCAAACATGCACGGACAACCCACGTGCTGCACAGAAAACTCACGTGCTAATAATGTTAATATATGGATCTGCACGGATAACTCACGTGCCACACGGACAACTCACGTGCCAATAATATAATCCGCCTGACATGGTCACATGCCTCCAGTCCAACCATATCATACAGGAGAAATTAAACAAGTATACATGTATTTGATGAATGAAATAAGATTCTCATGCTTCTGGACTGGTATAAATGACATGCTAAAGTGTAGGCATGTGAAAAGTGTACTATCATAGCTCAATTCATCAATTTCATACCTGAAAAGAATTTATCAAGTTCATTCAACGTTTAAACCTCGATGTGGCTCTAAACACGGCTTAATTAATTCACACAAAATGTTACAAATATGAGGAGCATCATAGCTTAAAGCTTAACAGTAAATTATCGGCTCATAAAAGCCCGAGCATAACCCGAACATGAATAAATACCCTGGTGCCCGCACATGGGTTCATCCCCAAGCATGTGCACACCCAATAACACATAGCTATCATAACAATTAGGCAACTAATGCCTCAACTGAGTTAACATAAGATACTTACCTCAAGCAAATCAAATCACTCCACTAGCAATCCCTTCCCACGTGCATCGATCTCCAGAAGGCTCGAATCTAGCCAAAATAACATAATACTATCAATATAACCTATAGGAATTGATTCCAATTAATAAAACTACAATCTTTAGCTAAGGTCAAAAAGTCAACTAAAAAATCTAACTCGGGCCAATGTGTCGGAATCCAACAAAGTTACAAAATCCGAACATCCATTCAACCACGAGTCTAACCATATCAAAATTACTCAAATCCTAGAAGTTTCACCATTTTCCCCAAAATTTCCAATTCCAATCACTAATTCAATGACAAAAATAACGATGGATTCATGTAATACAACCAAAATCGAGTTAGAGTCACTTACCCCAATCAACTCCTTGGAAATCCTTTCAAGAATCGCCCAAATCCGAGATCCCTAGCTCAAAATATGAAAAATGGGTCCAAACCCTCATTTATGAAATTTAACATTGTTGCCCAGTGATTACTCTTCATGATCGCGGAAAGTCCCTCGCGATCGCGAAGAACAAAACAAAGTTGCAACCGAAATGTCCTTCGCGATTGCGGTTGACTCCACATGAACACGGTTCAGTGATTCACAGACCTATGCGATCGCGAACATTCCCACATGATCGCGAAGAACAATTTCGCATGACCCCAAATGCCTCACTTCCTTGTACGCGAACACGATCCACTCTACGCATTCGCGAAGCAAAAACGTCACAATCTCTGTGATCGTGTCCCTCACTATGCGAACGTGAAGAAGAAAAATTCAACAGAACTCAAGGACCATTCACGATCGTGGACCTATCCTCGCGATCACATAGAAGGAAACCAGAACACATAGCATCAGCAGACTTCAACCATCTCCAAAGTCCAATTCCACTCTGATAACCATATGAAATCCACCCGAGGCCTGGGAGACCTCAACCGAACATACCAATAAGTCTTAAAATAGGATACGATTTTAGTCGAGGTCTCAAATCACATCAAATAATATTAAAAACACGAATCGCATCCCAATTCAAGCCTAATGAAAACTAATGAGTTCCAACTTCTACAATCAATGTCGAAACCTATCAAATCAACTCCGATTAACCTCAAATTTTGCACACAAATCATAAATGACACAACGGACCTACTCCAATTTCTAAAACCAAAATCCGAACCCGGAAACAACAAAGTCAACTCTCGATCAAACTTCTCAACTCTTTAATCTTCCATTTTTTCAACTTTCGTCAATTCAAGCCAAAATCAACTACGGCCTCCAAATCACAATCCAGACACACTACTAAGTCCAAAATCACCCTACGGAGCTATCAGAACCATCAAAACTCTCTTCCGGATTCATTTACACATAAGTCAATATTCAGTCAACTCCTTCAACTTAGGCTTCCAACCTTGGGATTAAGTGTCACAATTCATTCCGAAACATCCCCAAAACCAAACCAACTACCCGACAAGTCACATAACAATGCGTATAATAAGCAATAAATGAGGGAACAGGGCTACAATAATCAAAACGACCGGTCAGGCCGTTACATAAAATCCAAGAACTATTTGAAATAAGAAGCAAAAAAAACTTTAATTGTCACAATGAATTCATATATGAAAAATATGAAATATTTTAGCAGTGATATTGCACAACACATCTGCCATGAGAAATACCTGCCAAACCAAAATCGACGAACTTGGTTATACATATTAGACATAAACTACAACTTGCATTACTTAACAAAATCTGTGAAATCCTATGGTATGATATAGTACAAATGTCGAGTGCTTTCCAGATAAATATAAACACACATACCAAATTATGCAAGATGTAGCGATGTAGTGCATGCAGTTCTCTAGCCCCAACCCCAAATCTCATCTCTTCCAAAACAAAATAGATAGGCAAAGACGGAACAATCTCAAGGTTTTGATCTTATGATAATGATGCAACTATAGCATACTTGAAGAATAGAAAGATAAAATACAAAGAGACATTGTCTAATTTTTGATCGCCCACTTCCCTTAACATAACCCCCATTTTGAGATATTTATATTTTTATGTAACATTGAATAGCAATTAAGAGTGTGACCATACATATAAATTTTTTCAGTTTGTAAATATAAAATAGTAATCATCATATCGTATTACTAAAAGTTTAAATCTCCTACCATGAAAGTCGGATTATAAATAAACTTTAAGTAAAATGTAATAAAATATTAAACATATAATATAATAAATATAAAATAGTAATATCATATCATACTATATTGAAAGTGTGAAACCTTTGTGTGAAGTTAAAAGACCAAAATATCCAAATAAAGATGAACGGCATTTGTGCCCTTCAGTAAAAAGCTATTCTTATAACATTTTATACAAAGATGTAATGTCACATTCAAATAAAGAAAAAAAAGCTAAATTAAAAAAAATTCTATCTATTACTCATAAAACTTGAAGAAAAGAATTCGGAGAGTTGCAACGAATCTAATCTAATATGTATTATAGGCTAGATCCATTTTAAAATTCAATTAGATACACATGATTCTTTTACTTATTTTAATTTTATGACAGTTATGTAATTAAATGTATCTAACTTGATACTTATAATATATGATTTTCTTGTTGTGTATTCCTTTCTACCGTCTCAATGATATATATTGGGTCGTCGTACTCTACTTCAAAACCTTTTGGTCTTCTGGATAATTATCTATGTGTTTATCTCTTCAACTGCAATTTCGATTGCACCAACTTTACCAACTTTTGTAACTTCTTTACAATTAAATATCTTGTAACTCGATCTTCTCAAAAGAAAACATTATCGATTTTAACAAGAAATATGAAATCTTCATTCTTAGTCGATGCCAGTTTGCAATAAAATTCGGGGTTCTCTTTCTGTAACAAATTTGCAATTATATTTGTATATATACAAGGAACTAAGAAGCTTAAGAAGAAAAGACTAGTAAAAAACATGAAAAGACTAATCTACCCTTTAATTTATATTAACAACTATAACTGCCGAACTAATCAACTTAACAGGTCAACTAACAAGTCTAATAAGTCACGTGTAAATCATGTGACATTACAATATTCCCCCTCAAGATGGAGGGTGCAGAATGTTGAATACTCCCCTCTTGCCAAGCAGATGAACATGTTGAGTTGTCCCCAAAGCACATGATTTGCTGCAAGTTGAATTGCTGACTTACTATCACTGAAAATCGTGGCTGGTTGAGTTTTGTTTACACCCAACTCCTTGAATAGACCGAGTAACCATGTTATCTCAGCAATGCTGGTTGCCATGATCCTGTATTCTTCCTCAGCTGAACTTCTAGCGACAGTCTGTTATTTCTTCGACTTCCAAGAAATCATTGAATCTTCAAATTTGACAACATATCCAGTAACTGACCTTCTAGTATTTAGACATGCAACCCAGTTAGAGTCACACCAACAGGTAAGAGTTTCTGCATGGTCCGACTTCATTAAAATCCCTTGTCCAGGAGCAATTTTCAGGTATCTCACAACTCTTAAGGCAGCAGCCTAATGGGACCTCTTTAGTGCTTGCATAAACTGACTCAATGCTTGCACTGCATAATTGATGTCTGGCCTGATAATGGTAACATATAAAATCCTTCCTACTAACCTCTGATAAGCACCAACATTCTGTAAAGGTGGATCCCATGTGATTCCATTTGCTTGATCATATTCTATTGTTGTCAATTTTGAATTCACTTCCAATGGTGTGCTAGCAGGTTTTGCACCACTCAACCCTATTTCTGAGATTAACTCCAATATGTATTTTCTTTGATTCAGCAACACTCCACCTTTAGACCTTAGAACCTAAATACCTAGAAAGTATTTAAGTTCTCCCATATCCTTTACCTTAATCTGATGTAGTATATCTTTGGCTTTCTTCACCAGCGTTGAGCTACTTCCTGTAATGAGGAGATCATCCACATATACTAAAATGATTACTATTCCTTCTTGACTTCTCAATGTAAAGAGTGAGTAGTCATGATGGCTTTGTGTAAACCCTGCTCTAAGTAATGCTTCAGTCAACTTGATATTCCACTGTCGAGAGGCTTGCTTAAGTCCATACAAGGACTTGAGTAATTTTCACACTTTCGCTCTCCTTATCTTCTGAATCCCTCAGGCAGTTCCATGTACACTTTTCATTTAGGACTCCCTGTAAGAATGCATTGTAGACATCCATCTGAAACAAGTTCCAACCTCTTGATGCTGCTAGTGAAATGACAGATCTCACTGTGACCATCTTTGCCACTGGTGAGAATGTGTCATGATAGTCTAAACCTTCCCTTTGACTATATCCTTTTGCTATTAATCTTTCCTCGAATCTTTCAACTTCTCCATTTGCCTTGAACTTGATCTTGTACACCCATTTGGATCCAACAGTGTTCTTACCTTCTAGTAAGTTCACTATTTCCCATGTTTTGTTGTCTTCTAATGCCTTCACTTCTTACTTTATAGCTTCTATCCACCTGTTGTCTTTCCTGCTTCTTTAAATGTCTGTGGTTCTATTAGTTGAGTGAACCTAGCCAAGTAGCATTGATAGCTTGTACTAGTATGATCATAAGTCAGATAGTTGGAAATAGGATAGTTGCAGCTAGTTGTCTTTTTTGTTGTGACATAATCTTTCATCCATATTGGCTCCTTAACTTTCCTTGTAGACCTTCTGTCTAGTCTTGAAATCTGCTCATCATTATCTTCCTGTCTTGAAATCTGCTCATCATTATCTTCCTGTCTATTGACTGAGATTTCTGCACCTCCTTGATGCTCATCACTTTGTGTATCTGCATGAACAACATCCATAGTGTGCCTATTTTGAGAGGCTTCCTCCATATCATCATTACTTATCTCCTGCATAGTTGGAAGATTCCCTTGCAAGTCACTTTGCCTATTGTCTTGTAGGCTCATGTCTTTTGTTGTTGGGGTTGACTCACTTGTTTGTGTGTGTAAAGGTAAGTATTGCAGTAGTCCCTGCTCCATGTGCTCCTGTGAATCATATGATCTGCTCTCATCCTTTTTAGAAAAAGGAAATCCTGATTCCTTGAACATGACATCCCTACTTGTAAAAAACTACTTTGTGGCCAAATCAAGCAAAATGTACCCCTTCTGTGTTTCAGAGTACCCCATGAGAATGGCTGTCTTGGCTCTCTCTGCAAACTTATCTGTTTTGACTAAATTTGTTGCATAACATAAGCAACCTATAATTCTTAAATGTGCAATATTATCATTCTTGTAGTACAACAACTCATATGGAGTTTTCCCCCCTAGAACACTTGATGGCAACCTGTAATCAAATATATTGCAGTCTTAATACACATCCCCCAGTATCTGCTTGGAATTGAACCCTCAAACTTCAAAGCTCTTGCAGTGTCAAGTATATATCTTTGTCTTCTTTACACTATGAAATTCTGCTACGGAGTGTAAGAATAGCTGCTTTGATGAATTATACCAAGGCCCGTTAACAACTCAGAACATTGTGCATTAAAGAATTCAGATCCATAATCTGATCTTATCACCTTATTCACAATACCAAACTGATTTGGAACCATGTCAATGAATTGCTTTATTTCTACTACTGCTTCAAATTTTAGCTGCAGAAAAAATACCCATGTATATCTAGAGTAATCATCCACAACTGTTAGAAAATATTGTTTCTTATAAAATGTAGCAATCTTATAGGGTCTCCACAGATCCATGTGTACAAGATGAAATGCTACTTCTGTTCTAGGCTTGCTTAATGGAAACTTCAATCTAGTCTGTTTTGCTAGTTGACATATCAAACAATTCTCATGTAACATTTTGTTTAAGCCTACTACATGTCTCATTACTGATGCAGATGGGTGACCTAACCTGTTATGCCAAATTTCAATTGAATCTCTGCTTGTCCTGCTCACAGCATTGAGTGCATTTATTTTGTTAGCCAATCCTCTGAGTACATATAAGCCTCCTCTATCTTTACCAATCCTCTTCATCTTGCCATTCCAAAGATCCTGAAATATACAAAAATCAAGAAAGAAATTGGCATTACATTTCAGTTTCTTTGTTAACTTTGCTACTGAGAGCAAGTTAAACTTGAAATTAGGAACATAAAGCACACCCTTGATCTCTCTTTTGTCTGACAGGGTTGCACTACCAATGTGAGTAATATCAGTTTGCTCTCCAGTTGGAAGATGTACTCTATCCTTCTCAGTTTTCTTTGTGCACTAACATCTGATAATAATTTTAAATCAAGTGTGATGTGACGAGTAGCACCTGAATCTACAACCCATTCCTTCTCTTTTGACTTTTGTGTTAAATTGATCATTAGACATTTAACCTCACCTGCTCCTGCACTGGTTCCTAGCCCTGCCATATTTGCCATGCTTGATTCAAAATGTGACTCCTTGTTCAATAGACTTAGAATCTAATTGTATTGTTCATTTGTGAAGTAGTGATATCCCTTGTGCTCAGCAGCTCCAGAAGGGCCATCACCTATATCCTGCATAAAAGATGTACTTACATCTGCATTGTAAATCATATCCATAGGTTCTCTTATCCAACCACCTGGTTTACTAGCATTACCACCATTGCCACTTTGCCTACCAACATTAGGATTATTCCATCCAGATTTATCATTATTTGTCCCATTCAAAACATTTCGATTTCCAGTGCCTGAGTTCTGTTGCCATTCACCTTGAGCCCTAGTTCCTTCACCATATTTCCTTCTAGGAACATAATCAGTAGGATAACAAACAATCTTATAACAATTTTCTTTAGTATGTCCCTTAAGATGACATAAATCACATATTACTCCTATTTTATGTTGACTCTCATCTTGAATAATCATAGCATAAGTTTGATTTAGACAATGTGCATTGGTTTTCATAAGAATTTGTCTCCTA
Organism: Nicotiana rustica; assembly: GCA_005239535.1. Taxonomy (NCBI): domain Eukaryota; kingdom Viridiplantae; phylum Streptophyta; class Magnoliopsida; order Solanales; family Solanaceae; genus Nicotiana; species Nicotiana rustica. Next base: position 20,753 of record ML475738.1, read on the forward strand.
GCTTGGTCATATGACTCATTCAAACCAGATAGAAACTGCATAACTCTTTGTTGATGTAAATTTTCTGCATGTTCTTTCGATTTTTCACAGCAATTAGGAAATGGAACTAAAACATCATATTCATGCCACAGTTCCTTTAATTTTAAAAAATACACTGAAACATAATTTGTTCCTTGAGATAATGTAGCAATTTCATGGTTTTAATTGGAAAATCCTAACACGATTTACCTTATTGAACCTCTCTCGTAGATCTTCCCATACTATATATGCATCAGACGCATATACAAATCCACCTAAAAGCTCCGGTTCCACATTATTCATAATCCATGAGAGAACAATGGCGTTGCATGTCTCCCACTGTTCTAGTAACTCTCCTTCATACTCACTCTTGATGCATCTACCAGTGATGGAACCTAATTTTTTTCTTCCCCAAAAGTACTAGTCTCATAGATCTACTCCATAGCCCATAATTCTCGGAGCCCGTAAGCTTTACAGGTATCGCGAGTGAGCTAGGATTATCATAAGGTCCAATGTATAGTGGATGATTGTGATCAATCGTCACAATCTCCGGCATGGACGAATCAGACTTTGGCATGACTGAAAATAACGAGCTTCAACAAATCTCGATTAAACAGTGATGAAAGAAAAAGAAGAATTTAGATATCTAGTACGACTCAATCCAGGCACGTTGCTCTAATACCATGCTAAAATACAGAGATTATCAAGGGCTTCAATGGTGGAAGGTTCTAGAGGGAATTGTGAGAAGAGCCGGTGTTAGAGAAGAAATACTTAAGCCACTGTTTCATTGAATTCTCTGCTCCAATATATACAAGGAGCTAAGAAGCTTAAGAAGAAAAGACTAGTAAAAAACATGAAAAGACTAATCTATCCTTTAACTTATATTAACAATTATAACTGCCTAACTAATCAGCTTAATAGCTCAATTAACAAGTCTAATAAGTCACGTGCAAATCATGTGACATTACAATAGTTACTTGCTTTAATTTCATGACAATCATATAATAAAATGTATCTCGCTTAATAAAATATATCTCACTTAATATTTTCTTGTATATGGTATTTTTGTAGTGTTCCTTTCTATCATTCCTAAATAATCATATTAGGTGTCATTGTCTTATTCAAAATATGTTGATTATCTTGACTGCATTTATAAGTCTTGCAACTGGATCTCCTTAAACTTTTGTATCAATTTTGACAAAAAAAATATAAAATTTTCATCCTTACCCATTGTGATAAAATTTGGAGATGATTAATTATAGTTTCAGAACTCAGAAGGAGATAATTTATTCAGAAATGTGAAATCTTCCTGATTTATGACTCGAGTGCATGATTAATAGTTTTAATAATGCCACTTAGCTTGTTAATATGAAATAAACTTTCCAGCTTTTGCTCTCAAAAGAATAGTCTGCCGAAAGATGCATTCTTATAGTGCAAGAGTTGGAGTAAGTACATTAATGTAGTGTGGTATTTCTAAAGCACCCAGTGTGAAAATTTTGTGACCAAATAGAGAGTAATCACTATTTATATCAAGTGCCAAAATGCATTTTTATTTGCATCCTGGAAAACTTCTGTCCAACATTCATATTGTTTGAAATTATGGCCTCAATCACATATTTTTGTCTCTTAAAATGAAGCGTATAGTTGTCTATAAAACAGTCGATCAACGTTAGCAACTACATCTCTTATTTGGATTTACTCTCCTTAATTAATTAACGTTCTTCTCAATAAATCATTTTCATCCCTACAAGTACATACATAAATATATACCATAGAGAGATAATTGAAAGTATGAAGGTTTTATCTTTCCTTGTAATCAACATTTTCAATGTTAAGAAAAAAGTGTGTTGCAATATTATTTGCAAAGTTTATTTTCTTGTATTTTTTGGAAGAAAAGTACCTTGGGTCAGCGTTATTTGTTATATTTTTTATTTTTTTGCGTTGAATCTACAATATATATCCTATAAAAATATAAAATTAATTGGTTGGATTGGATACATCTGAAAAGCTACAAATTTTAAAGCAATTGAAGAAAATGTACCTTTGTAAAGTCAAATGATTAATAATATTCCAATCTTCACATCTTTGTGTTTGGCAATGTAAAATTCATCATGGAAGAAAGCCTAAGCGCACCTTGTTATACCTTTAGCCAACGATGACCGTTGGTGGTAGAAGGTGTTTAAGCATCCTTTGGTAAATAATCTAAATGGCATATGTAACTTTTAATTTGAAATACTGCTTCCTTTGGCAAATAATCCAAATATTCTTTTAGGTTATTTAATAGATTTATTTTATTAAATATGGTATTTAAGTAATTTAATTTTTATCTTTTAGATTTTTTACTTTAATATTGTGTTGTACGTGTATGTCGAATCATGTAGTATACAGTATTCTAAAACAAAATCAATATTATTAAAATAAAGCTTTGCATAAATATTCTATATGAAAAAATAATTAGTCTAAACGATAAATAGATCATCATCCCGGAAATAGTCTATCTACCCTTTTCGGGATAGGAGTAAGATTTGCATACACTCTACTCTCCCCAGACCCCATTAGTAAAATTTTATTGGGTATGTTGTTGTTGTTGATAAATAGATCATCATACGGTGACTCGTTTGTCGAAGTCCAAACGATTGGATATCAAGGTACAAATATTAATAATTATTATTCTATGTATTTTTGAATTTGTTTATCTTAAGGATCACAATTAATCACATAATTTTATCTGTATAGGACAAGAAAAGATGTATAAGTTATCTAGTAAATGGAAATATATCGCATGCCGAATAATAAAACAAGCTAAATTATGACAAACATATCACAAAAATCATGTAATCTAACAACATTATTTATTCTAATTTATACTATTTTCATAATTACTAATCATCACGTAATAAATATTATACTGCAACCGCGCAACAAGAGCCACCCAAAAATTTTCTCCGGCCTTGACATACTCAAATTTATTTTCTATAATTTTCCTTCCTTTTCTTTTGATTATGCAAGAAGAACAAAATTTTGTTGTAATGTCTTGGAACAAAATGGGCAATTTCTTACTCATTATCCAAGTAAGAGGTTACACTTTTGACTTTAATTGCACACCTTGTTGCTCCTTCAAATTAAGAGAGATATATTCTTTAACGAGTGATTCCTCAATTTAGAGAAATTCGGTACCATTCCTTGTATAAATAAAGAAGTAGAGAAGAAAGAATCACTTCATCTTCCATACAAAACTTCTATACATTGTGCTTCCGCGATCTATAAATTAAAACGCTGCACAAGAAAAAAATATTTTTTGAACTTCTACATACGGCACATTGATTTCTTAGACTTAGATTGTGTAGCAGATACAAATAAAATAATACAACTATGGATGGGATATATATCAAAACAATTGGTAGATAATAAGATAGGAATAAAAGAAACACCAGGATATATAGAAAGAACACTCATAGGAACAGTAAAACTATGGTTACACAATTTAACAAAAGAAAGTCTAGATACCTTAAGAAGTAATAGAAAATTTGATGGTGAAATGGCAACAACAAATATGAAAATATTATACAAACATGAGATAGCCATAAGAAACGAATTTAGTAGCATGACTACAGAAATAGAAGAACAAAATAAAGATAAACTAATAAACAGAAATCTAATAACAAAACTAGCGATATGTAATATGTGCTATATAGATGAATATACTTGTGCATTTAAAGAATATTATTATAAAGGATTCACAGAACTTTTAGAAAACATAGAAAAATCAAAAGAATTAGAAGTAAATACAGGAAATATAAATATGGATGAAAAACCCAGTACATCAGGAGTAAGAAATCCAAAAAGAATAAATTCAAATTACTATACAACTAATTATGACTAATCTGATNGAAGTAAATACAGGAAATATAAATATGGATGAAAAACCCAGTACATCAGGAGTAAGAAATCCAAAAAGAATAAACTCAAATTACTATACAACTAATTATGAATAATCTGATAGACAGGATACACTATGAAAGAGTAGGCTAAATAAATGGACACCAAAACCAATATAAAGTAAAACAACTTTTAAGGAAGAGAAGACCAACTTAAGATGAAAATGTGCATCCTTTCAATTTAAGACACAACTCTTCATTTCATTATAAATATTTTATTTATCTTTTAAGTATATTTATACGTTGGCTTGTGTTAATGTGTAGGTAAAGGTGTAGGTTTTGTTTTATGAATAAATAGGATATTTAAATTATTTAAGAGGATATTTTGGTTATTTAACTTTCAGATTTTGAGGTTTTCACTTTTATAATAATACTAGTTTCTCAGCACGCGCGTTGCACGTGTATATCGCCTCTTATAATAAACAGTGTTGTAAAATAATTTATTAAAATATAGTCTTGAGCAAATAAATATGTATGAAAGAAAAAAAAAGTTTGTTTGAATGAGTAATGTGGATCGTTTATATGGTGACTCGTTTGCCAAGGTCAAATGATTAAAAGAAAAATCATCCCTGGAATATAATATCTACTGTAGAAATATTCGAAGTCACACTATTCAAGTTTCTCCTACCATAAAAACCCAATAAGATGAAAGAGAGAATGGAAGAATTGGCAAAGTAACTAAGAAAATTGGCTTTGGAGAAAGGTAGACAAAATCTTTAAAGGAATGCATATAGAAGAAGAATAGACTACTGAATCCATGTTGAATCATTACAAGAATAAGTATTTAAATAGATGTACCCTTTGAATTTCACAGGCAGCAACGGTTAATATTAGCTAGTGGAAACAACCTTTAGTGAAAAAGCATTTATACTTCAATCCTTCTTATTTTAAAAAAAAATGTTATAATCAAATAATTGTATATAAAAAAATAATTTCCATTTATCATTTAAATAAAATGGACTCAAAACAAAAGAAGGACGATATTGCGTATTCGTCTAGCACATCATTAAAGGTAGCTAATTGGCTCCTAAACCTTAATTTACAATGAATATGAACAACAAATTCATATTATACACAAGTTCTTGTTCCATTATAGTGGCGTTTTGCGCTCAATCACATGTTTCAGCAAGTACTCTAAGATCCACCATTAAATTCATAGAAAGCGGCCTTTTACTTTTTAACTTACACAGCCAGTCTCATCAAAAGTGTTCAGAATCGCTCTACCACCCAAATTAAGCTATGAGACGATTAAAAATAAAGTTCTTACCTCTCAATGAAAAATTTATGCATATAATCAAACATGAAATTAACTTTAGCGGAATAGTAATTTATTTGTATTTATCGTCGCTGCCACTATTCCTTGAGACCAACTAAAGGCAGATTTGTGTTCTTCCACGTAACTTGTTGAAGTTAACTCTAAGATAATTCCAACTCCTTGGATGTGGAAAAAATATACTTCATATTTCCTGTTAAAATACATTAACATAGGAAACAAAAGGTATCTCAAAAAGTAAGTTATATTCAATATGAAAAGTTTGGAGAATTCATAAAACATAAATTATTTACATCTTCGGTTGCCAAGCATAATACATAAAAGTATAACTATATGTGTCTCTCAAGAGACATCAAAAGTTAACCAGTTTCAAGTATATATATGATCGATCAATCCAATTTATATTATATATATTGTGCCAGTATAAAATTTTAAATTTGGCATGGAATAATAGGTCACTATAAGCACGTCAACTAATTTTTTTTTTCTGGATAAGCATGTCAAATATTTTTTTTTCTTTTTCCGATAAGCATGTCAAATATGTTATTCCAAAATTTTGCATATGCATTTCAAGACCATCACAAAATAGATATCTACCATAATATTTATATCAATTATATTTCACGAAAACATGAAAAGGTAGAAATTTATACATAAATAATAAGTGAAGAATCAATTTTCTATTGACATTTCTTCATTATTCATTGCTTTGATGCGGTGACTTTTCCCACACCAAAGTCAACATCGTTGCGTCCTTGATAGTGGTTATTGTCACACCCCGTTTTTCATATTGTTTAGAAGTCTGAATCTTCTCATAGATTTGCCGCTATTGCATTCCACATAATACCAAATATGACTATTTTCTCCTTGCCTCTCTCTCGATCACATTCTGATGCGTAGCAGAATTCAAATGAAAATAGTCAATCTAGGAGCTTGAAGCTCGAAGAAGGTGATGGCTAAGTCAAGCTAATACGAGAGTATAGCTCAAAAGAAAAAGAATTTAGGGAGGACAGATTGTATTATTTTCAAAAGTGTCTTTCAATTACAAATGATTCAACCATGTATGCTCAGCTAAAGATTATAGAAGTAATTATTGACTAACAACTTGTAACTAATTCTAACTAACTGTAACTATCGTAACTAACTTTTTTCACATCAGCTGCCAGCTCGGATTTCTGTTACAGCTTTATTGCTCAGCTTCTTCTTCTCACTACTCGACTCATTTAACTTGTATCAATACCCTCCCTTAAAGAGAATCTTCGGCCTCAAGGATTAAAATGAGGGAACCTTTTTTGAAGCTCTTGCAGATACTCCCAAGTAGCAAAATTAGCATCAAGTCATGTCCACTTGATTTTAGCTTGACACACAGCCTTATTACCACGTTTGGCTAACCTCCTTTCTAGGATGGATTCTGGTTTAGGACAATATGGACTAGACAAGTGAAGTATAGGAGGATGATTGATGATGGTAGGTACTTCATGACATATTTTTAACTGAGAAACATGGAAGGTTGGATGGATAAGGACATCAACAGGCATGAGTAAGTTGTAGGCTACTAAACCAACCTTTGATGCAATAGGATAAGGCCCATAATACTTTGCAGCTAGTTTGTTGAAAGGTCTTGTAGCTACTGATATTTTTCTATAAGGATGTAGCTTAAGATAAACACAATCTCCTACTTCAAATGATCTTCCAGACCTGTGTTGGTTGGCAGTATCTTTCATCCTTTGCTGAGCTCTAGCTAAGTGAAATTTCAACAACTGAATTATAGCTTCCCTTGCCTCCAAAGATCTATCAACCATCTCCACATCTGTATCACCACTCAAATAGGGAAGGTCTATGGGAGGTTTTTGGCCATACAAGATTTCATAAGGAGTACATTTAATAGTGGAGAGATAGGTGGTATTATACCACCACTCTGCTAAGGGTAGATACTTGGACCAATCCTTAGAACTATCTGAACAAAAACACCTCAAATAGGCTTCCAAAGTTCTGTTCAATACTTCTGATTGACCATCTATTTGTGGATGGTATGCTGTGGACCTTTGTAATTGACTCCTTAAGAGTTCTTGCCAAAAGGAACTCAAGAAAACTGGATCTCTGTCACTGGTCATCGTAAGGGGCATACCATATAGCTTGAAGACCTGATCTAGGAAACTTTGGGCCACATTTTGAGCAGTGTAAGGGTGCTGCAAACTTAAGAAGTTCCCAGACTTAGTCAATCTATCTATTACTACCAGAATCATCTCTTTGCCATGTGACTTTGGAAGGCCCTCAATAAATCCAAATAAATATCAGTCCAAACACCTGTAAGAATTGGTAAGGGTTGTAATAAGCCAGGTGAAGCAGCAACATTATATTTATGTCTTTGACAAATATCACACTTGTTGATAAAGTCTCTAACATCTGCTATAAGATATTTCCAATGAAATAAAGACTGTAACCTCTTAATAGTAGCATCTATCCCAGAATGACCTCCTTGAGTAGTACTATGGCACAGTGTAATTATATTTTTCCTCAACTGCTGATCATTGCCCACAAGTAATCTACCCTTCCACCTAAGTTGGTTGTTGTTGATGTCCAATTTATTCCTCATATTTCTCAAAAATACATATATACCTTCAAAATAGTGCATAAGTATCATCAAGTATTTTTTCATAATTTTCTATAATTTTTAATCAATTTATTCCTGTATTTTTACTATATAAATAATTGTTAATTGCATCAAAAGTAACTTGATAATGATTTGTTATTTAATTTTCATCATCTATATCCATATTAAGCTTTAAATATTTTTTATATATTTATAATAATTATATTTGCATCCTAAGGCTAAAATTACATATTTTGCAATAATAGCCCACATATATGCATAATTATTGAGTAATTATTTTAAATCATTTTCATACACAAATGATATTTTTTTTACTATGAATTATTTTTGTATAAATTAGTTTACTGATTTAATTGGATATTTAAAATCTAGCCCTTTTTCTTAATTAATTTCAGACCTAACCCAATTGCCCCAGCCCAATAACCTAATACTCAAATATCCATTAACCCAATCCTTGTACCCGTTTAAAACCCGACCCAACACCTTTAAATCAGGACCGTTGATTTCTAAAATCAACGATCCACAATCATCCCACCCCTTTAACTAACCTAACCCATCTAGACCCTAATTACTTCCACCAACCCGCCGTCACCAAACACCCTCATCTTCCTCCCCCCTCTCTTCTGAAACCTTAGCGCCGCAATCCCCATCTCCCCTTTGATTCCAACCCAGAAATGGAATCACTCGGTGATTCCTTACCTTATTTGGCCTCCTTTCCTCACTGGCTACCCATTTTTGGTGTTATCTAATTTGCTTGCCTCAAATGGCAAGAGAAAATGTAGAGATCAAACCCAGGCTGGCTCAAATCTCTAACCTACTGATTGTTTCCATCTATATTCGTCAGCTTTTCTGTGTAAGTACGAATATCTTTCGTATCTTTCACTTATTCTTACTTAACCCTAAGGTTAAGATTTTCAGATCTTTCCGATTCAAACCAAAATTGGTTTTAACCTTATTTTTTAATGTTATTCCATATAAATCTGCTTATTTTTTGTTAAATCTTTTTACTTACCCAATTTAGGGTTTCAAATATTCTTAATCGAACCAGAACTGGTTCGGTTCTATGAATAACCCCTGTCTATGTTCACTTTAACAAAATATTTGATTCTTTACTTATATTATTATCGATTTTATAGCTTACTTAAAATTAGGGTTTCAAACCTTTTTATTTTAAGGCCGGATCTGTTTGATCATGTGTTCTGTGAATATGTTCCCGTCTACGTTCATCCTATAAAGCATGTGACTCTTGCCTTTTATCTCTACTGATTTTATGGTTTTACCTAAAATTAGGGTTTGAAATCTTTTACTGAGATTTTTACTCTTTCCTTTCTCGTATAGTACTGATATTTTCCTTATTCTGTTCGATTTACCTTGTTTCTTTACCTTATTTTTCTTGGCATCTGACTGTTGATTGATTTTTATATGATGCTTTCCTTATTTCGAGTGATACTCGCCTGATTACTCGCTATTACGCCTGTTAATTGACTGAACTCTGACTTAAATTGATTCTGAGTTTAACGTCTTTCCTTATTTGTGTATGTTTAATTTCTTCCCTTATCTGTCTGCCTAATCGATTACTATTTAAACCATTTCCCCTCTTCCCTTTAGACAGGACTCGAACTCTCATATTCTCACTAACACTTAGTTCTTTTACTCTGATTTTGTGCTCATTATTTCTGGTCTTGGCCGGTTGAAAGCTAAGGCCAAGTGATTCTGGAACTTAACTGTTGTAGCATATTTACTTGCTTTCTTGCTTAACTGGTAAGCCCTAATCCCTTGTCGTTTCATTCTCCATGGTTTTATAATCAGTGTTACTTGAATAGGATGTCTTGAACCTTACTTTTAGCATGATTCTACCTTTTATGATCTTATGACTCTCTTCTAATCTTATGGTTAATATTGTTAGTTTATGATTAGCTATTTTTGAATAATATGAATCCTCTTACAAGCTAGCTTAATGTTTAACTTGTTTCATGCACTATTTGATGATCTTGCCCATGTTCTAAACTTAGCTTCTTTATGTTACCATTAGCTTGAAATTTGTTTATTAATCCTAACCTCACATATTTCTAAGGTTACTTAATATGTCCTGCCCAACCTGTTCAACCAAACTGTTTTCTTTAACATGCTTATGTGATTAAGCAATAGTTGTCCTAAATGTCAGCATGCTCGCTTAGTATAATTAGGTCTCTTTGAAGCTATGTACTTTGCAAACCTTGTTGTTTTCTGAATGCAATTCTGTGTTCTAAACCTTGTTTCTTCTGAAATTAAACTGTTTTGAAATATGCCCCTACTTCCTTTTTATATGCTGATTTTTAAAACTTCCACTCTTAGTCTCTTAGGTTCTCAACCACCCCAGTGTGAGCACTGCTCAGGGTCTACATGAGACTCCTATGAACTCTGACACACATCAAATTGGTTCCTAATCTTTTGTGAGCTATCTTCTTAATGTGTGGTTCTGGTGTGAGCATTGCCCTGGGTCCGTGAGGCCCTTGGGGAACTTTGACACATCAGAAACCCGGTTCTAATATGCTATGGGTGAATCACTATGCTGTGCCTCAAAGTTGTTATGGTTGGAAAGCCTGTTCTCAGGTTTATTTAGGCCTAATGAAGGCTCTCTATAGTATATCTTATTACTATTGTATAATTCATTTGCTATTGTGGTCTGTAATAACTTTGTAATAAAAAGATTCTGGGGATATTTAGTAAAGTTGGGGGGAGGGGTTTCTTATTTCCTTTTGTTAAACTGGGTAAAAATCATGTCTATAGGGTTTCACCGATGCTGTTAATTCTGTTCATTTGGTAAAAACGTATGAGTTCTTTATTTGTTCTTAGAAATCCTGCCCATAGGACTTCCGTTGATGGTATTAATTCTGAGTTCTATATTTGCATCATTAGAGATCCTGCCTATAGGGTTGATATTATAATGGCATTAGAAATCCTGCCCATAGGATCTATCAATATGTCTAACAGACGTGCGTTAGTAATCATGGCTATAGGATCCCACTATTTGAATTAATTATTTTCTAGCAATGTGTACAATTCCTGCATGTATTACTGTTCACTAGATGTCATGCCTATAGGGTTAAATAAATTCAATAATAGATACCATGCCTATATGACTAAAATCAGTTTCAACCCTAGAAATCATGCCTATAGGATCAAAAAAAATCCATTCAGATGATAGATGCCATGTCTATAGGACTAAAATCAGTTTCAACCCTAGAAATCATGCCTATAGGATCAAAAAAATCAATTCAGATAATTAGAAAGCAGACTATAGGATTAAAAAGGGAAATAAAACATGTCTCTATAAAGTTAAAATCAATGCTACACCTAGAAATCATGTCTATAGGTATGTAACCATTAAACTTGTAGAAATCATGCCTATAGGATTCTATTATTTCCGACAAGTCTTTTCCTAAGGGAGCAGAAAATGAATCAAAGCAAGTAATTGGTTCTGAATTCAATCGCCATTGTCAATCACTTAGACAATATACCTGTAGGACTTAATAATAATTCTGGGTTTATATTTGTGATGTATTACTGCCTGAAGTGCCCAGATTATACTGCATAAAATTAGTAGGCAAAGAACAGGTCTTAACACTCGCCTAAATAAAACTGCCTCTGCATTCTGTTTTCTCACATAGATATCCTTCCTATAGGACTTTAAGGTTAATAAAGTCTGCTGATTCGATTGCGTGCATTTGTTGTTTTATGTGTGGAGGTCAATATGAGCCTATATTTGATTTTTATCTGAAAGTCCTAATTGCTTTTGCATGTCGCCTAGATTTTACATTTTTGAGCAACATAGGCTGAGTTTAGAACTATCCCAAATAGAGGTCCTAATATCTCCAGGGCCATAGATAAGTGACGGGTAGTGCACACATAGGGAACGAGTTAGAATCAACTAGAACGCTTAAGTAACAACTTAATGGTAGTAATTGGGTAGTAAGGAGATGATAGTATGTGTGCTAAGCACTATGAGCAACACCCTGACTTAAGGGAGTTACAAAGTATTGCACGGGGTGATCCTATAGGCTAAAAAACTTAGGACTCTCCCTTATATTCCTGTTTTAAAATAAATCGTGTACTTTATTTGTAAA
>ML475738.1:33096-47148 GCA_005239535.1 Nicotiana rustica
CCCCCCATTCCTGTTTTAAAATAAATTGAGTACTTTATTTGTTCAAATTTCTTTCTTCCCGTTAGACTAATTCACTTAATTTAAGTTCGGCCAAGACCCACCATTGTGGACCTCGAGGGGTGCCTAACACCTTCCCCTCGAGGTAACTTGAGCCCTTACCCGATCTCTGGTGATGTAAACTGGTTATATGAGTTATCTGCTCTAGGTGCCCTGCCGCACCTTAATCCGTTAGGTGGCGACTCTCTCAATTCCAATTCTCTGCCCTCTCAAAATAGGAGTTGTCCCAAAAATTTCGAAACCCGATTTCGTGAGAAAAAGGGGGCGCGACAACATGTCGACTCTGCTGGGGATATTTTTAATCGCTTACCATAACGAACCTTTTTTGTGAATTAGTCTTTAAACAATGACTTTATTATTCCTTTAATACTTGCACACCCCTTCCACTTCCCACTCTATGTGAATTTATTTGCCTATCTTCATTCATTTATGATTTCTCTTCCCTGTTTATTACTTTTTACTATGAAAACTGACTTGTCTCTTTGTTTTCTTTCTTAAATGACTATATAATTATTAAATACCACATTTTATCATTTTTCATCGTGCAAATACTTGACAACGTGTTATTTTCTTTTTGCATAAATCATGTTCAACATCATATTCCACTCATGCATAATTAATACCATAGCAACATTTGATGAGTTTTTGTGCTCTTCCTGTATCACCCTTATTGAATTTGGAAAGGCTTATTTTCGGTAAAACTAGTTGATCAGCGGTGGAGTCGACGGTTCCGTGTCTTTCCCCCTCAAGTTGTCCGCTTGAGGGTACCAATCTAGACCTCTATAGAAACCTTACTCTGATAATAATTGTACATGCATCATGGTCAAACCTAGCCTGGGTTAATATGTTGTCTGCATAATAACCCTTTAAGTAAAGCCTTGTCCAAAGTCCACCGGGGTTTCCATAATCCCAACGGATGCAACCATGATATGTGCATTATTTGGAGAAATAACTGTCGATATGCTAATCGTTAATATAAATAGTCGAATGCGGAGGGGGAAAGGTCTAACCTTGTTTATTTTGCAGAAAATGAGGCACAAAGTCCCAAGATTTGGCGTAGTCCGAAATATACCAGGACCTTCCGTCAAGTGACAAAAATCATGTGAAAAAGGTACTTGAAACTTACCTTCCTTATTAGACATCCAACCAAACAACATGTTGATTGAAGCTGCTACTATATTCTGGGACAAAGAAAGGGCTGTATTCCGTTTTGGCAACATAGAAATGACTCCTCTTTTGGAGGAAATAAGGGGATTCGCTGGACTACCTTGGGACAGTCCTGGTTTATTGGTACCAGAAAATCGCACCCTCAGGGGGTTTCTGAAAATGATGGGCTTAAGAAAGAACTACGACTTGGTATGTTTGAAGAAGTTCTACATCCCTTTTGACTTCCTTTATGAACGATACGTACACAACAAATCTTACCGTATCTTTCATGATGAGTTCTCCATCACCTCTCTTCTTTTTAACTCGAACTGTGGTACACGACCTCCTTTTACTGGAAAGACCTCTATTGGACTGGGAAGTAGCGTCTGGGTTGGATTCATCGTAGGGTTTTCATGTTCATCGTCTTCTTTTTGGGTATGATAGTATTTCCAAGAAAAATGGACAGGATTCACACCAGACTGGCCATGGTAACCAAATACTTAATGGAGGGAATCGAGGGACAAAACGTACACTATTGTTCCTATGATTATAGCAGAAATATATCGGCTTTGGAGCGTTGCCAGAAATTGTTCAAACATTTTGAGGGTTGTAATTTGCTGCTACTGATTTGGTTGCTGGAACATCTCCAAAGAGGCCAATACCGCCAAGAGTTTCCACGAAGACCATGGAATGATCACATAGCTTTACATCACCTCAAAAGAATGACCTTTATCCCAGACAGGTTTGCTCAACCAAAGAATGCTACAGAATGGGTATAGTTTTTTGACAATTTGACTAAGGACCAGGTTCATTAGATGTTCGAGTGGTTCCCTATCAGTGAATTCATCATCAGATCCAGGTATGTTCTGTATTTGGTGTTAATCGGTTTAAGGGGCATACACCCCTATGTTCCTATCAAGGTCATGAGACAAGCTGGTAGAAAACAAGTCTTACCGCGAATCTCCAAAATGAGTCACTACAGAGTATATTTTCAAGATGATGACATCCCGTACAAATGTGAAGCTCAACACATGTGGCACTTGAAGGTCATTGTGAAAAAGGACACCATCGAACCAGATCGCATATGTGTATTTCTACCCATCATGGTTGGACGATAGCATAGCAGGAATAGTCAAGCCAGGGGTCGGTCGAGGAAACAAAGTCATAGATGAAGTTGTTGAAGCACAGGTGAAGTATAACAGACTGCACAAAAGAGTTCACGAGTCCGAGGCCGAGAATTTGGAACAACACAAGATCGATAAAGAGGCAATTAATGAATGAAGGGAAATGGCTACTAGGTCAACGGAAAGGCTGGAGTATATGGAGCAGGATTTAATGGATTTAGAGGGGAAGATGAGGAAAAGAGTCATAGACTGCCAGAATGCCGAGGGTAATGAAGGAGGACATCTAGCAAGGGAATACCTACTACTGGACATGTGCGACCTGGGGAACCTGATCAATGGAGCCAAGAAAGACAAACCTGGAGAAGGTCCCTCTGGGACCAAGTAGATTAGGTTTATTTGTTTTAGAATTACTTCTTGAATGTAATAAGGCAAACGCCACTAGCAAATTATTTATTTATTGTCGTTTTAGATTCATCTTATTTATCACGTTAATGAAATGAGGAAATATTAGCTTTAAATTTCTCCAAATCTACTTGTCACTAGGCCAACCTCGGGCACAACGAGGCTCCCAAATTAGGACGCGAATTTACACTTCCGCAATATGTGTTTAAATACTGCAAATACTTTTCCAGAATTCTCACTGACTTGGATAACTTTTTGTTTTTCTTTCTTTTTGATAATTCCCATTTCCCAAGGTTGGTTCACACATACTGGCATCAATCTCATATACACCAGAAACCGCCGAGAAAGACCTGCTCATTAAAAATATGGAAGAGGAGCTCAAGAAGCTCACAAGCCGAGTCCAGGGTGTTGGAGGAGGTAAAGGAATTGAAGGTCTGAATTATGAGGACCTACGCATTCAGCCAGATGTGAAACTGCCAGAGGGTTGCAAACCTCCTAAGTTCGAAATGTTTGATGGAACGGGCGACCCAAAGGTACATTTGAGAACCTACTGTGACAAGATCGTAGGGGTTGGGAAGGATGAAAGGATTCGCATGAAGATGTTCATGAGAAGCCTCACTGGAGATGCCCTATCTTGGTACATATGTCAAAATCCCAAGAAAAGCTAATTGGGTAAGCATGGCATCAGACTTCATGGATAGATTCAGATTCAATATAGAAAATGCACTGGATGTCTTCTACATACAGAATCTCAAGAAGAAGCCAACAGAGACTTTCCGGGAGTATGCTACTCAGTGGAGGTCAGAAGCAACAAAGGTCAGGACAGCATTAGAAGGAGAGCAGATGAACAAATTCTTTGTCAGAGCTCAAGAGCCACAATATTATGAGAGGTTAATGGTCATTGAGAATCACAAGTTCTCCGATATCATCAAGCTCGGAGAAAGGATTGAAGAAGGTACCAAAAGCGGAATGGTAACAAATTTTGAGGCAATGCAGGCCACGAACAAATCATTACAATCGGGATTCATATCAAAGAAGAAATAAGTAGGGACAGTAATGGTAGCCCAAGGTCCAAAATCTGCATTCGTATACCAAACACCTCCACCCACATACCAACTTTCACCTCCCAGATATCCTCAACCCTCCACCACCCACCACACTTATAACACCCAACCAGCCTACTATCATTCACCTCCATCTCGTCCAAACTATAAAAAAAAACCAGGCCCAATTTCGATCGCAAACCACCTAGACAATACACCCCTATTGCTGAACCCATCGACCAATTATATGAAAGATTGAAGGCCGCCGGATATGTCACCCTTATTCCCGGAGTTGCCATGGAAAACTCCTCCCAGTGGGTCAACACAAAAAAACCATGTGCATACCATTCCGGCATGAAGGGACATACCATCGGTGAATGACGCACTCTAAAAGACAAGATTCATACACTGATTGATACCAAAGTCATACAAGCAAAGGAAGTCACACCCAATGTCCGTAACAACCCTCTCTCGGACCATATGGGTGAATGAGTAAATGTGATATAGACTGATGAAGAATGGGATCCGAAAGGGTCAATTGGGCTTATTCGGGAAGCCGATGACCCTAAGAAACCTGTAGTCACACTCACTCCTATTGTGGTACATGTACAACCAGTCGAAGTTGAGATAGTCGCATCAACTCTTTTCGAAATCGAAGTGACAACACCTGCAGCGACACCTGCTCCATTTGAAGTAGAAGTAACCACACCGCCCTTTAAATCTAATGTTGTACCTTGGGTTATGTTGACGAAGCCAGGAGGAAAGGGAAGACAAAAATTGAAGAGTCTGGTGCTGCACAAGGGATGACCAGAACTGGAAGAATCTATACACCTGAGAATTTGGAAGGAACAAGTAAGGAGGCCACTGCCAAACAACCCATCATTGAAACCGGTCCGGATGATCTCTAAGGAGGGTACAGGCAAGGGGATATTCTGTGGTAGACCATCTGGAAAAAACTCCCGCCCAGATATCCATCCTATCACTGCTGCAAAATTCTGAGGCACATAGGAATGCTTTGATGAAGGTGTTGAATGAAGCGTACGTGCCCGGCAATATCACCAGTGGGGAAATGGCCAACATGGTGGGGCAAGTGCTGGAGAGTCACAAGATCACCTTTCACAAAGATGAATTGCCAACAAAGCGATTGAGCCACAATTGGGCATTGCACATCACAGTGCAATACGAGGATAAGTTCATTGCCAAGGTTTTGATAGAAGGAGGATCCAGCCTCAACATCTGTCCATTGACAACTCTAAAAGGTTGGGCAAGGGTTTGCATGAAATACAAGCAGGGACTATGAATGTGAAGGTGTTCGATGGGTCACAAAGAGCCACAATTAGGGAAACCAATTTATGCTTGCAGATGGGTCCCACTTAGTTCGATGTTGAATTTCAGGTGCTAGACATATACGCCTCCTACAATTTGTTGTTAGGACGACCTTGGATACATGTCGCTGGGGATGTTGTGTCCACTTTGCACCAGGATGTGAAATTTGAATGGAATCATCAAGAAGTAATCATTTATGGAGATGGGAGCAATCCTATTTATACCAATCAAATTGTTTTGATCGTGGAAAATAGAAGGAAGTTGGGCGGAGAGACTTATCACCGCATCAAGCGCGTCAATGCAATTGAGAAAGATAAATGGTGGAGCAGCAAAATTGAAAGCATACTTTCATGGTCGGGGTATGAACCCGGCAAAGAACTTAGGAAGAAATTCCAAGGCATTACCAAGCCAATACAACTAAAACGTCATGGTACAACTTTTGGGCTTGGATATCCGTATACCTGGCAAGAATATGATGATTGGTCGCCACCATGGCGTGGTCCATATTACCCTCTTGAGAAACCAGTGCCGCATTTGAGCCAATCCTTCCATCAGGCCGATACAATATAGGGATTCGAAGAAGAAGAAGTGTTGGTTGCACTGAGGAATTTATTTTTAGAAAATGATGATATGGATTGCTGTGTGATAGTTGAGGAGGAAGAGGAAGAAGGCCTTACCATTCAGACAGTGGATAAGGGGGCATTTCTCAAGAACTGGACCGCTACACCATCAAGGGCTCGACGAGTCCCTGGGTAGCAAGGCTGCTAGCATCGTTTATTTCTTGAGCACTTTGTTTTAAACAATATGTTCAGTATTTCATTTCGGAAAACATTATTTGGGTTATTGAAAATCGCTTTATTTGAAATTTTAATATTTACCAATGGCTTGATGTTTTATTATTACTATCTTTCTTTCATATCTTTCTCTGTATAACATTACTATTTCTTATCTTGATGAACCAACGACTGTGACATGTAATGAGACAACGCAACACAAGGACAATGACTCGGAGGAAATAGAAGAAGAGGATGTAATATCTGAGGAAATTATCAAAGAAGTTGAGAATTTTGAGAACAATCCCAAGTCCAACCTGGACGAAACCGAGATAGTCAATTTGGGAGATTTTGAAACCATCAAGGAAACTCGCATAAGCATCCACTTGTCACCGTCAGAGAAGGAAGAATACACTCATTTCTTGAAAGAATATGAGGATATTTTTGCATGGTCATACGACGATATGATAGGGTTGAGCTCATCCATAGTAGCTCACAAGCTACCTACAAATCCAATGTGTCCGCCAGTGAAGCAAAAACTCAGAAAGTTCAAACCGGACATGATCCTAAAAATCAAGGAGGAAGTCACCAAGCAGATCAAAGGCAAGGTCCTCGAGGTAGTTGAGTAGCCAACCTATTTAGCCAACATTGTACCGGTTTCAAAGAAAGATGGAAAAGTCAGGGTGTGTGTCGACTATCGGGATTTAAACAGATCAAGTCCCAAGGATGATTTCCCACTACCAAATATACACATTCTGATTGACAATTGCGCAAGAATGAACTCCAATCCTTTGTAGATTGCTTCACGGGTTATCATCAGATCTGGATGGACGAAGAAGATGCAGAGAAAATAGCCTTCATTACACCATGGGGGTGTATTGCTACAGAATGATGTTGTTCATTCTGAAGAATGCTGGGGCCACCTACCTGAGGGCCATGAAAACTATCTTTCATGATATGATACATAAGGAAATAGAGGTGTATGTTGATGATGTCATCATCAAATCCAAGAAGGACACAAATCACATAGCATATTTGAGGAAATTCTTTGACCGGCTGCGGAAGTACAGCCTAAAGCTAAATCCCGCAAAATGTGCATTCGGGGTTCCTGCCGGAAAATTATTGGGATTCATCGTCAGCCGCCGAGGAATAGAGTTGGACCCATCAAAGGTTAAAGCTATCCAGGAACTACCACCGCCAAGGAACAAGAAGGACGTGATGAGTTTCTTGGGATGCCTCAATTACATCAGTCGTTTTATAGCACAGTCTACAGTGATACGTGAGCCAATTTTCAAAATATTGAAGAAGGATGCCGCAACCAAGTGGACCGAGGATTGTCAAAAGGCTTTTGACAAGATCAAGGAATACATGTCCACACCACCAGTCTTAGTCCCACCAGAACCTGGTAGACCATTACTACTCTACCTTGCAGTGTTAAATGGAGCTTTCGGTTGTGTTTTGGGACAACATGACAGGACGCGAAGAAAGGAGCAAGCCATATATTACTTGAGTAAAAAGTTCACACCATATGAAGCACGATATTCTCTGCTGGAACGTACTTGTTGTGCTCTAACCTGGCAGCCCTATGGGTTCGGTCACAATTCAATAAAATTTCCATTTTCCCCACAATCAGAAACTGGGGAAGAATTTTGAGGAGGACCCTCAAAATTCCGAAGCAAGTTCAGCCAACAGCAGCATACAGAATAGCCAGAAGGTCACTTAGTTAACTGGAGCAAAAATTTGAGGAGGACCCTCAAAATTCTATGGCAAGGGAGGTCGTAATGTCTCTAATAATGTCGTGGTTATTGGTTCATCTAATTGATTTCTAAATTGCATATTACTATGTCTTTGAAAACTATACATGCATGCTTTTGAAAAGAAATTTACTTTTTAGCCAAATGCTACCCACGGTGAATTAAACAGGACCTTCGGGCAAAGTGGAGAAGAGCAAGCAGACAAAAACACGAACCAACCCCCCCCCCACTCAACACACACACACACTCACACAAAACTCACGAATTTTCTTTGGATGCAGGAAAAGGTCATCATCATAGGCATCGTCTCAACAACACAACTGCTATACACAAAACACGTTTCCAACTAAGAATACTTCACTTTTACTCTTACATTTGCATAAGGCTAAGCATTGCCTTCTCCTTGCGTGAGGCTAAGTGCTGCCTCCCCATTTTGCATAAGGTTAAGCATTGTCTTCTCCTTGCATGAGACTAAGACTTGTCTCAATCCTTGCATAAGGCTAAGCCCTGCCTCCCTATTTTGCATAAGGCTAAGTATTGCCTTCTCCTTACATGAGACTAAGCCATGTCTCGATCCTTGCATGAGGCTAAGCCCTGCCTCTCTATTTGCATAAGGCTAAGCATTTCCTTCTCTTTGCATGAGACTAAGCCATGTCTAAATCCTTGCATGAGGCTAAGCCCTGCCTCCCTATTTTGCATAAGGCTAAGCACTGTCTTCTCTTGCATGAAACTAAGCCATGTCTCAATCCTTGCATGAGGCTAAGCCTTGCCTCCCTATTTTACATAAGGCTAAGCATTTCCTTCTCTTTGCATGAGACTAAGCCTTGTATCAATTCCTACATGAGCCTAAGCCCTGCCTCCCTATTTGCATAAGGCTAAGCATTGCCTTCTCCTCGCATGAGACTAAGCTTTGTCTCAATCCTTGCATGAGGCTAAGCCCTGCCTCCCCATTTTTCATAAGGCTAATCATTGCCTTCTCCTTGTGTGAGACTAAGCCTTGTCTCAATCCTTGCATGAGGCTAAGCCCTTCCTCCCCATTTTGCATAAGGCTAAGCATTTCCTTCTCCTTGCATGAGACTAAGCCCTGTCTCAATTCTTTCATGAGGCTAAGCCCTGCCTCCCTATTTTGCATAAGGCTAAGCATTGCCCTCTCTTTGCATGAGACTAAGACTTGTCTCAATTCCTGCATGAGGCTAAGCCTTGCATCCCTATTTGCATAAGGTTAAGCACTTCATTTTCTTTGCATGATAGTAAGCCCTGTCTCAATCCTTGCATGAGGCTAAGCCCTGCCTCCCCATTTTGTATAAGGCTAAGCATTGCCTTCTCTTTGCATGGGACTAAGCACTGTCCCGAATCTTGCACGAGACTAAGCATTGTCTCTCTTTGCATAAACACAGATATTGCTCTATCCTAAGCCTTGCGTTATTCTTTTCTCTCGGGCTAAGCTCTGCCCTTAACTTTATGCAAGACTAAGCTCTGTCTTGTTATCACCTTTAGCATCATGTCTCTGCACCTCATGGGCTGAAATATAGCCAACTTTTCCGAAGGCGTCATAGTGCAAAGGCATCATCCTCATAGCCGGAAGACACCATGCCATGGCCTGAGGATCTCTGAAAGCTTGCACATCATTATTCAAAGGCATCATGGTTCGGAGACACCATTCTCATGGCCCGAGAATATCATTTCATGTCCTGCGAATCCCTTACCATACAATTCATGGACCGGGACATTATGGTCTAAGAACTTCATCCTCACCGTCCAAAGATAGTCTTCATGGTCCAAAGGGAATTTGCATCATGTCTAAGTTTACGCAATAATTTATACATATGTGCTTGTAGTATATTTTTGTAAACTTACAGGTAATCCAGAAAGTAACTGTTATCCCAACAAGAGCAATCCCGCTCCGGTTCCCATCCACATCCTTTAAAGTATTTCAAACATGACCGTTCACTATCCGTTACCTAGTCTCATTTACCCATAACCGTTTCGAAACCCAATTAACCCTACTCGGAATATTTTGTTCGTTATTGCAACGACTCCATTAGTTTACTCCATCATTGGATCTGGAACTACACACGGCCTGATCCTGTAAAACCAGGGATATTTAGGCAACTCAGAAGCCGGAGTGCGGCCTATATCTTCAAAATCACCATATTCGGTCAAAATTGGTCATCATGTCTTTACCCGAAAACTATTTCATCCTTCCCAGGTAAAGAGGGGCAGTTGTTAATACCCATTTTTCCCTCATATTTCTCAAAAATACATATATACCTTCAAAATAGTGCATAATCATCATCGAGTATTTTTTTCATAATTTTCTATAATTTTTAATCAATTTATTTATGCATTTATAGTATATAAATAATTGTTAATTGCATCACAAGTAATTTTATAATGATTTTTTATTTAATTTTCATCATCTATATCCATATTAAGCTTTAAGTATTTTTGATATATTTATTATAATTATATTTGCATCCTAAGGTAAAATTGCATATTTTACAATAGTAGCCCATATATATGCATAATTACATTATTTATATAGAAAATAAATTTTTATATTTTATAATGTTGAGTTATTATTTTAAATCATTTTCATGCACAAATGACATTTTTTTACTATTAATTATTTTTGTATAAATTATTTTACTGATTTAATTGGGTATTTAAAATCTAACCCTTTTTCTTAATTAATTTCAGACCTAACCCAATTACCCCATCCTAATTACACCAGCCCAATATCCTAATACTCAATACCCATTAACCCAATCCCTGTACCCGTTTAAAACCTGACCCAACACCTTTAAATCAGGACCGTTGATTTCTAAAATCAACAGTCCACAATCATCCCACCCCTTTAACTAACCTAACCCAACTAAACCCTAATCACTTCCACCGACCCGCCATCACCAAACACTCTCATCTTCCTCCCCCCTCTCTTCTAAAACCCTAGTGCCGCATTCCCCACCCAGAAATGGAATCACTCGGTGATTACTTACCTTATCTGGCCCCATTTCCTCACCGGCTATCCATTTTTGGTGTTACCTAATTTGTTTGCCTCAAATGGCAAGAATATCCTGTAGATATCGAACCCGGGCTGGTTCAAATCTCTAACCTACTGATTGTTTCCATCTATATTCATTAGCTTTTCTATGTAAGTACGAATATCTTCCGTATCTTTCACTGATTCTTACTTAACCCTAAGGTTAAGGTTTTCAGATCTTTCTGATATAAACCAAAACTGGTTTTAACCTCATTTTTTTATGTTATTCTGTATAAATCTGCTTATTTTTTGTTAAATCTTTTAACTTACCCAATTTGGGGTTTCAATTCTTAATCGAACCAGAACTGGTTCGGTTCTATGAATAACCCATGTCTATGTTCACTTTAACAAAATATTTGATTCTTTACTTATATTTTTATCGATTTTATGGCTTACTTAAAATTAGGGTTTCGAACCTTTTATCTTAAGGCCGGATCTGTTTGATTATGTGTTCTGTGAATATGTTCCCGTCTACGTTTATCCTATAAAGCATGTGACTCTTGCCTTTTATCTCTGTTGATTTTATGGTTTTACCTAAAATTAGGGTTTGAAATCTTTTACTGAGATGTTTACTCTTTCCTTTCTCGTATAGTACTGATATTTTCCTTATTCTGTTCGATTTACCTTGTTTCTTTACCTTATTTTTCTTGGCATCTGACTGTTTATTGATTTTTATATGATGCTTTCCTTATTTTGAGTGATACTCACCTGATTACTCGCTATTACGCCTGTTAATTGAATGAACTCTAACTTAAATTGATTCTGAGTTTAACGTCTTTCCTTATTTGTGTATGTTTGATTTCTTCCCTTATCTGTCGGCCTTATCGGTTACTATTTAAAATTTTCCCCTCTTCTCTTTAGACAGGGCTCGAACTCTCATATTCTCACTACCACTTAGTTCTTTTACTCTGATTCTGTGCTTATTGTTTCTGGTCTTGGCCGGCTGAAAGCCAAGGCCAAGTTATTCTGGAACTTAACTGATGTAACATATTTACTTGCTTTCTTGCTTAACTGGTAAGCCCTAATCCTTTGTCGTTTCATTCTCCTTATTTTCATAATCAGTGTTACTTGAACAACATGTCTTGAACCTTACTTTCAGCATGATTCTACCTTTTATGCTCCTATGACCCTCTTCTAATCTTATGGTTAATACTGTTAGTTTAAGATTAGCTATTTTTGAATAATATGAATCCTCCTACAAGCTAGCTTAATGTTTAACTTGTTTCATGCACTATTTGTTGATCTTGCACATGTTCTGAACTTAGCATCTTTATGATACCACTAACTTGAAATTGGTTCATTAATCCTAACCTCACAGATTTCTAAGGTTACTTAATGTTCCTGCCCAACTTTTTCAACCAAATTGTTTGCCTTAACATGCTTCTGTAATTAAGCAATAGTTGTCATAAATGTCAGCATGCTCGCTTAGTATAATTAGGTCTCTCTGAAGCTATGTACTTTGCAAACTTTGTTGTTTTCTGAAGGCAATTATGTGTTCTAAACCTTATTTCTTCTGAAATCAAACTGTTTTGAAATCTGCCGCTACTTCCTTTTTATATGCTGATTTTTAAAACCTCTACTCTTAGTCTCTTAGGTTCTCAACCACCCTAGTGTGAGCACTGTTCAGGGTCCACATGAGGCTCCTATGAACTCTAACACACTAGAAATTGGTTCCCAATCTCTTATGAGCTATCTTCTGGTTGTGTGGTTCTGGTGTGAGCATTGCCCTGGGTCCCTGAGGCCCTTCGGGAACTTTGACACATCAGAAACCTGGTTCTAATGTGCTATGGGTGAATCACTATGCTGTGCCTCAAAGTTGTTATGGTTGGAAGGCCGGGTTCCCAGGTTTATGTGTGCCTAATGAAGGCTCCCTATAGTATATCTTATTACTATTGTATAGTTCATTTGCTATTCTGGTCTGTAATAACTTTGTAATAAACAGATTTTGGGGATATTTAGTAAAGTTTGAGGGTTTTCTTATTTCCTTTTGTTAAACTGGGTAGAAATCCTGCCTATAGGATTTCAGCTATGCTGTTAATTCTGTTCATTTGGTAAAAACTGTATGAGTTCTATATTTGTGCTTAGAAATCCTGCCTATAGGACTTTCGTTGATGGTATTAATTCTAGTTCTATTTGCATCATTAGAGATCCTTCCTATAAAATTGATATCATAATGGCATTAGAAATCCTGCCCATAGGATCTATCAATATGTCCAACAGACGTGCATTAGCAATCATGCATATAGGATCCCACTATTTGATTTAATTGTTTTCTAGCAATGTGTACAATTCCTGCATGTATTACTGCTCACCAGATGTCATGCCTATAGGGTTAAATAAATTCAATAATAGATACCATGCCTATAGGACTAAAACCAGTTTCAACCCTAGAAATCATGCCTATAGGATAAAAAAATCCATTCATATGATAGATGCCATGCCTATAGGACTAAAATCAGTTTCAACCCTAGAAATCATGCATATAGGATCAAAAACATCAATTCAGATAATTAGAAAGCATCCTATTGGATTAAAAAGGGAAATAAAACATGTCTCTATAAAGTTAAAATCAGTGCTACACCTAGAAATCATGTCTATAAGTGTAACCATTAAACTTGTAGAAATCATGTCTATAGGATTCCATTAATTGGTTCTGAATTCAATCGCCATTGTTAATCACTTAGGAAATATACATGTAGGACTTAATAATATTTTTGGGTTTATATTTGTGATGTATTACTGCCTGAAGTGACAGATTATACTGTATAAAATCAGTAGGCAAACAACAGGTCTTAACACTCGCCTTAATAAAACTGCCTCTACACTCTGTTTTCTCACATAGATATCCTGCCTATAGGACTTTAAGGTTAATAAAGTTTGCTGATTCGATTGCGTGCATTTGCTGTTTTATTTGTGGAGGTTAATTTGAGCCTATATTTGATTTTTATCTGAAATTCCTAATTGCTTTTGCTTGTCGCCTAAATTTTACGTTTTTGAGCAACATAGGCTGGTTCTAGAACTATCCCAAATAGANGTGTTTTATGTGTGGAGGTCAATATGAGCCTATATTTGATTTTTTATCTGAAAGTCCTAATTGCTTTTTCTTGTCGCTTAGATTTTACATTTTTGAACATCATAGGCTGGGTCTAGAACTATGCCAAATAGAGGTCCTAATATCCCCAGGGCCATAGATAAGGGACGGGTAGTGCACGCATAGGGACCGAGCAAGAATCAACTAGAACGCTTAAGTAACAACTTAAAGATAGTAATCGGGTAGTAAGGAGATGATAGTCCATGTGCTAAGTACTATGAGTAATACCGCGACTTGAGGGAGTTACAAAGTATTGCACGGGGTGATCCTATAGGCTAAAAAACTTAGGACCC
>ML475738.1:47609-64208 GCA_005239535.1 Nicotiana rustica
TTTATTCTTGTTTTAAAATAAATTGAGTACTTTATTTGTCCAAATTGCTTTCTTCCCCTTAGACTAATTCACTTAATTTAAGTTCGGCCGGGACCCACCGTTGTGGACCTCGAGGGGTGCCTAACACCTTCCCCTCGAGGTAACTTGAGCACTTACCCCATCTCTGGTGATGTAAACTTGTTATATGAGTTATCTGCTCTAGGTGCCCTAACACACCTTAATCCGTTATGTGGCGACTCTCTCAATTCCAGTTCCCTACCCACTCAAAATAGGTGTTGTCCCAAAAATGTCGAAACCCGATTTTGCGAGAAAAAGGGGGCGCGACAGCATGTCGACTCTACTGGGGATATTTTTAGTCTCTTACCACCTTTAGGAGTGAGCAAGGAAATAGCTAAAAGTTTAGCATCTGGTTTCCTTGATAATGCATCTGCAGCTTTGTTCTCATACCCTTTCTTATACTCAATAATAAAGTCAAATGCCATTAGCTTAGAAATGCCAGCAACTTGAAAGTCAGTATGCACCTGTTGCTCTAATAAGTGCTTCAATGCTTTCTGATTTGTCCTAACAATAAATGATTTCCCAACAAGTAATGAGACCACTTATTAACAGCAAAGATAAGAGCAAGTAACTCTCTGTCATAGAGTGATAGAATTTGATGCCTGGGAGATAAATATTTGCTTATGTAAGCAATAGGATTCCCTTGTTGCATCAATACAACTCCAATGCCTTTACCCTGTAAAAGGTTTAGAATAATTTGGCATAGCTAACACAGGAGCAGAAATCAGGGCCTGCTTCAAACTGTTGAAAGCAGTAGTAGCTTCATCAGTCCACACAAAGTTATCCTTCTTCAATAGATCATGAAGTGGTCTGCATATAGTCCCAAAGCCTTGAATGAACCTTCTATAATAGCCTGCAAGACCTAAGAATCCCCTTATAGGTATAGGCCATTCCTGTACAGTAGCAATTTTCTTCGGATCTGTAGATACACCTTCAGCACTGATAAAATGGCCAAGGTATTCGACCTTAGCCACTCCAAATGCACACTTTGACATCTTGGCATATAATTGATGTTGCTTCATCAATTCAAACACAACCTTTACATGATCCACATGAGTAGTCACACTCTTGCTATAAATCAAAATATCATCAAAGAATACCAATACCGACTTCCTTAATAATGGTTTAAAAACAACATTCATTAAACTTTGAAATGATGAAGGTGCATTGGTTAGCCCAAAGGGAATTACCAAAAATTCATAATGTCCTTCATGAGTTCTGAATGCAGTTTTGTTAATGTCTCCTTCAGCCATTCTTAGCTGATGGTAACCAGCCCTAAGGTCTATTTTGGAAAAGATCTCAGCTCCACTTAATTCATCAAGTAGGTCTTCAATCATGGGAATAGGAAACTTATCTTTGATAGTCATTTGATTCAGACTCCTGTAATCCTCACAAAACCTCCATCTACTATCTTTCTTTCCCACCAACACTACAGGAGATGCATATGGACTGGTGCTAGGCTGTATTACTCCTTGATCTAGCATTTTCTGTACCAGCTTCTCAATTATATCCTTCTTAATTCTAGGATTTCTGTAAGGTCTCTTAGTAACAGGATTAGAGGCTTCTTGAAGAGGGATTCTGTGATCAGAAGAACCCCCGTGAGGTGGTAAAGTAGTAGGTAATTCAAAGATGCATGCATACTACTTAATAAGTGCTATTAAGTCTGTCAAAGGGTCAGCTCTTGGTATAGCTTGTATACTGTGGCAATAAGTGTCTTCATCCCTACTGGCTACTAAGGACATCATGAAGAATTGTGCATATGCTCCTTCTTTTCTTATCAAACTCTTAACTTTAGCAGCCTTGAGTTGATCAGTTGCACCCCTAAGAACATGCTTCTTTCCTTGATACATAAATTCAATGGTTCTCTTTTCGAATTCAAACAATATCCTCCCCAAGGTATTCAACCATTACACACCTAGCACAATATCTATATTTCCCAATGGTAAGATTAAGAAGTTAGAGGAAAAGGTTGTACCTTGTAATAACCACTGCAAGTACTTACAAACTGAAGCAGTTTGCACTTTTCTGCCATCAGCGACACTGACAGACTGTTTTTGAATAGAACAAGCTTTGCAGCCTAGTCTTGAAGCTACTTCCTCATCAATAAAGTTGTGAGTACTCCTAGTATCTATCAATACTTGTAATGGCCTCTTCTCATGATATCATGTAACTCTAATAGTCTGATAACATGTTGCACCTGTAAATGCTTGTAATAATATGGTCATGAACTTACTTGAATCCACCAATAATTCTTGTGTCATATCTTCTGGTTCCTCTACTGCCACATCTTCATCTTCTATCACCTCCACCAAATACAATTGTTTGTTACCCCTGCACTTGTGGCCTGGTACATACTTATCATCACAGAATAAACATAACCCCTTCGATCTCCTCTCATCCATTTCAACTGCACTCAACCTCCTACCAGTAATTCTAGTGTTCTTAGTAAGGGTAGGTTCAAAAGGCTTTTTGTTAGTGGAGTTTGGTAATGGATTCTTTTGGTTATACTAGAGTTTATCGTGATTAGGGGTAGGTAATATGTCATTGTTGGTTATCATATTAGGCTTGAGACCCAAGACTGGGCTTGAGCCTCGAACACTTCCTCCTACAACCTTGCAATTCTGTAGGATTGTAGCAGTGTTCTAGGTAATTGAATTCTCACAGCTTTGTTCAATTTTGGTTTAAGGCCACCTAAGAAACAACTAATTGCATTTTCATTAGACAAATTAATCCCAGTCAACAACCTATCAAATTCTGCTTGATAGTCCTTAACACTACCAAACTGCTGCAGATTCTTTAAGGCCCTCATATGCTCTTCAAACCCTTCCCCAAACCTTTCATTTAAAGCTAGTACATATTCAGTCCAAGTAGGTTCTAACACTGAATCCCTAGATTTCACATATGACTTATGCCAAGCAATAACTTGTCCATCAAAATGAATAGAAGCCACCTAAATCCTTTGATCAAAAGCTACTTCATCCATAGAGAAGAATTGATCGACCTTATACAACAAATTCTTCAAATCATGACCAGAAAATCGAGGAAATTCAAGCTTAGAGTATCGAGTAAAAAAATTACCATTAGAAGTTGCACCTTGATGAACCTCTCTAATCCTTCCTTCTTGTTGAATCTCCATTGAACCAGCTCGACCAGTAGCAGATTCTACTCTAAGTGGTTCCTTTTCTTTCCCTTTTTGATTTATAGCTCCCATAGACTCCTTCAATTCCAATAATTCCTTGTCAGTTTGTACATTATGCTCGTTTATAATCATCAATCCATCCATTAACTTTTGCAATTGATCGTGAATGGCCGTCAGTTTGTCTTCCAATTCTTCAACAAATTTCTCTGAATTTTTGCTGCGAGTCATGACTGGAGATGCCAAGGACAGGAAGCTCTGATACCACATGATGCAATGTAGGAGAATTCAAATGAAAATTGTCAATCAAGGATCTTGAAGCTCGAAGAAGGTGATGGCTAAGTCAAGCTAATGCGAGAGTATAGCTCAAAAGAAGAAGAATTTAGGGAGAACGGATTGTATTATCTTCAAAAGTGTCTTTTAATTACAAATGATTCAACTATATATGCTCAGCTGAAGATTCTAGAAGTAGTTATTGATTAACAATTTGTAACTAACTCTAACTAATTCTAACTAACAGTAAATGCTGTAACTAACTTCGCCACAACAACTGTCAACTCGGATTTCTGTTACACCTTTATTGCTCAGCTTCTTCTTCTCACTGCTCGACTCCTTTAACTTGTATTACATTCTCTCACAAAGTAGAAGAATTGTATTGATTTCACAAGGCCGCTTACTACTTTCTCATTTTCTTAATTTCACCAGTGTTGCCTAAGGATGGAGCCAATGTCAAACTTCTTCAGCGGATTAGATCATAACTCGTAGTGTGCTCCCCTACCAATAATATAATACTGATTCTAAATCATCAAGACAATTTGAGTATTGGAATTTATTTTTCCTTCATTTTGTCAAAATAAAATGAATGACAATGGGTGACATCATTTATATGGGTCTTCAACCAGTCTCTCGTGCAGCAATCCGAACACATGCATAGTCCAAACAAGATACAATTTTACATTTTTTTTATTTATATATATCTAGCATTATACACACAAGTCACAACAAACTTCATGTCAAGTAATGTAGGAGAAGTGATAGGTAGAGGGATTACCTAAAGCATTAAAAGGACTTATCTTGGAGTTTTGTCACTTAATAAATTTCCTTTCATAGAAAAATGCGCTTTGCGGTCCATCAAGTTAAACGTGGCTTTTTGATAATTGACTCATTGGTCCATATATAAAATTATTAGCAGAATGCATCCTTCGATCAAAATGTATAACTATTGGCACAGAAAAAAAAAGTGGTGACCATTCATTTCAAGAGTACGGACACGTCCATTAAAGGTATTTTAGTAATTTAATTTTTAGCTTTTGTGAAATTTCCATACTTGTGTTACACGTGTATACAACAAACTTTGCAGACAGACAGTTAACTTAAGTCAAATGATTAACTTAAGCGAAACAGTAAATTTATTACCGAGTAAAATTTTCCCATATAAAGAATGATCAGAAAAGGAGCCGATTTTTTTAAAAGAAAAAATGCCAAACATCTCACGACACAACGAACCATCGATCATGTACTCTCACTAAATAATAATTTTGCTTTTTAAACGTAACTTTTTTGTCTATTCAATTGTTGTTGTTTCACTTTGATTATGCTTTTCTTTACTAAAGGGTACACTTTATTTGTGCACTGCGCTATCTATTATTTTTCACCTTAAAAATGTATATGCTAATACCAACATTAAACACAGTGTTGTGTGGTGAAAAAAAATCGGATCGTCTGTATACAATTACCAAAACAACTTTGCAGTTGAATTTGTCAAAATCAAGTCCAAAATCATTGTAGCGTAAGCACTCAACAAAATTATACATTTATACCTTGTTTCTGACCATCAGCTTTGTTAATAAAAGAATTAACTCAAATAGTCGTTCACCCAGCCACTTTAACTAAAAATAGTCGGTTGAGATACAATATATACATAATTAATGTATTATATGTATATAATTAATGTATATTGCTAGAAAAAATAAATGATGAATATAACAGACTATTTGTATAAAAATCTCTTATTAATATTGTGACTATAACATTAACTTGATCTTTAAGATAACATATTTCTCATAAGAATATTCATCAAAAGAAAAATCCCGTACGAAACTCACCAGTTAGTAAGATTAGACACTTCAAAATTGGTACTCTTCCCATCCTAATTTATGGAATGGTGTTTGACTCCACACATATTTTAGAGTGAAAGCTAGATTTCTAAAGTGTGTAGTTTAAAATAAACCGATAAAAAAAATTAAGTGGCTGTAAAATCATCACATTAAGAATGAAATGAAAATTTAAAGTTAAAATTATTACAAAATATAAAAAGAGTGTCACATAACAAAATTATAATTTTGTTTAAAATGAATCAAGAACCAGTCTCAAATAAATTGAAAGTACCAAGTAGCATCACATATGGAGAAAGTTTAACTTATCATAGTGCTAGAAATACCCATTCATTTTTTTAAAAGGTTTATAGGTCAATAGAGTTACTCATTCCTTCCAAGTAACGACAAAAATATGTAACTGACTTTATTAGCAATTAAGTTAATGTTCTTATGTCTATATAGTTGTCCAATAATGAACAAACCAAAAAAGATGGATAAGCAAAATTCACACACGAATACAACAGAGCAACCACATTCGTTCAAATCAATTATCTAGACGTCAAGTGAGCTTCTAGTAGAATTGAAGAGAATGAGTAACAGAGTAAGTTATCATGACAAAAAATTATAAACTACTTAAGCAATACTAACTACAAAACATAGAGAAGTCCTCAGACTATAAAGACTAAAATCAATAGTATAAACAAACAAAGCATATCAAAAACACATATATTATTTTGAGGCACATATTTATTGTTTTGAATATTATCACAAAACCAGTAAGAAAACTGTGTTTAAATAGTTGCCCACTATTATTTTATTTTAATAATTTCTCACAAAATTTTTAATACAACTTGACTATCTAATAAATACAGATAAAAGATTACGTGGCAAAGATAAAAGTTCAACTAATGATGGTTTTTACCCCAAACTTTCACGAATTAAAAGTAGGGTAAGAACAAAAACCAAAAAAAAAAAGAAGAGAAAAGGATCGGGACATTAGATTTTAGCTTGTTGACGCAACAAAAATACTAATAACAGTTCAAATTTCTCAAAGAAGGTGCCAAGATACCTTTTTTTGTCTTTTTTCTTTTTTCAATAGTGCCTTGGCAAAAACGCTAATAAAGAATTGGTTGGAAAATTCAATAGTAATCTCTTCACTAAGGATAATAGAAACTGGAACAAAAAAACTTGAGGCACTGTATGAATGATAGATAGTGTTGATAGACGTATTTTCCAAAACAGTGTTCTTTTCGTAGGGGCTAGGTTATTTTCATAGATCTTTTTAATTAAATAAGGTATTTAGTTAGAATATGATTTAAATATAGGAACTTATCTGAAGGGTTACATCCCTTCAGAAAAAAATGCTGTTTCCTTTTTTGTTTATTTTATAAATAGGGTATTTAGATTTTTAATATAACGACCCGGTTGGTCGTTACGTAGAACTTGCATTAAAAATTATTGTTATTGACTTGTCATATGTTTGTTATATTGTTCTTGATGTGTTAGAGTTGGTAGGCTCGGAATCGGAATGGTTGTGGTGAGAATTTAGCCATTTAGTTTTACAAATAGCCTTAAAATGGGAAAAGTCAACTGAGGGTAGACTTATTGGTAAACGACCTCGGAATGCGTATTTTATGGCTCGGATAGCTTCGTTAGGTGATTTGGGACTTAGGAGTGTGTTGGGAATATTTTTGTGATGTCCGGTGTAGAATTAGGCTTGAATTGGCGAAAGTTAGTTTTTGGCGATTTTCGATCGGCAGTGAAAAATAAGCTATAGAGGTCGGAATGGAATTCCGGAAGTTGAAACAGGTTCGTAATGTCATTTTGGATATGTGTGCAAAATTTCAGGTCAATCGGATGCGTTTTGGATAGTTTCGGCATCGTTGGTGGAATTTAGAAATTTCAAAATTCATAGGCTTAAATTCGATGTGATTTAGTGTTTTTGCATCATTTTTGGTGATTTGAAGGCTCGACTAAGTTTGTGTGATGTTATGGGATGTGTTGGTATGTTTTGGTTGAGGTCTCGAGGGTCTCGGGTGAGTTTCGGGTGGTTTCGGGCCATTTCTAAGCCATTTCTAGTTGCTAGTTTTTGGCTTCAGAGGTGTACAGTGCGATAGCATTGATTTGGATGCGTTAGCACACAGAAAATTTGGCTGGCGTACTGCGGAATAGTATTTTAGCCGATTTTGAGGTAAGTAACGTTTCCAAACTTGGTTCTGAGGGTTCGAAACCCCAAGCTAAATGATTTATGACTATAATTGAGGTGACGGGCGTGCGGGCGTGCACCGAGTATTTGTGGCCTGGCTTATCCCATGGCACCGCTTAGTGATTATTCCATGATGATATTTGTGCTTCTATTAATGTTGTAATTGTGAATATGTTAGAAATCATGTTAAGTATAAATGCTAGGCTTCACGCCGAAAATGCTGAGACCCGAGTGGTCGTATATTACTGTCTCATTTTGTGATTAATTGATTCCATATAGTCAGTCTTGTTATAGCATATCAGTTCATATCTCAGTCTCAATATTGTTAATTATATGCATACTCATTATTATGTCGGGCTGATGGAGGCATCTGTGATCCATGTGAGTGAGACTGAAGAGTAATGACTGGGTGAGGCCGAGAGCCTGTTATTAAGACATTTATGAGATCGGACTGCACACTGCAACGATATTAAATCATGTCTTCGTTGGCTTGATATGGCGCTTGGGTCACTAGGGCCCCTCCGAAGTCTTTACACCCCCAGTGAGCGCATTGATGTGAGGGGTGAATTTTCCCTGGACATGGATCGTGTCCGAAGTGGATGTTATGTGAGGGATGGATCGTCCCTGGACATGGATCTTGTCCGAGTGTTGTATTCCAGAGATGGACTTTCTCCGTGGGGCTGGATTGGCTTTTTTTCCTCAGTACGGAGTGACTACGGTCACCAATGATTATGTACATTCCGGGATGGACTTTTCCCTGGGCCTGAGAGCCATATACGGTACTGAGCGGGCTGCTGTGTGAGGGTTGTGATCACTATGTGCATATCCACACTGGTTTCATACATATATTTTATGATGGCATGTACAGTATACTGGCATACTTGACATAATTACTCATCCTGATAAAATGTTAGCATGTCTAAATTCTGTATATTGTTTATTGTATAATTTTGAGGTTTTTGTCTGTCACTACCTCTCAGCCCATAGTTTGGGTTCGTTATTTCTGAGTTCGTGTACTCACGTTACCCCCTGCACCTTGTGTGCAGATCCAGGTACACCGGGACCCGGTAGTGGATATTGAGCAGCTGTCAGACTTTTCATTGGAGTAGTCGAGGTAGCAGTTGGCGACCGCGACCTCGCCTTCTCTTTCTTATTCTACCTGTTGTTCTTTGTTTTGAGACAATGTTGTCCATTTCTCTTTTTTCTTTGCTTTATGTTATAGTAGCTCATGACTGAGTAACACCGGATTCGGGGATGGAGATTTTAAATTTTTGTTTCCAATATTGTTTTTAAACTTCAGACTCTTAGTATCATTAATAAATTCGTTTAAAATCACATTTTTATTGAAAATTGAATTTAGCTTAGATAAAAAGGGCGGCTTGCCTGGTTCCACGACATGCGTCATCACGACTTCGGAATCGGTTCGTGACATTTAATTAGGAGGGTAATATGGTAATTTGACTTTTCAGTTTAGAGCTTCCCACTTTTATAGTAGCTAGTCTTAGAGTACGCGATTTGCGCATATACCCTATATCAATGGGTATAAACTTTATAAATTATATAAATATTATTAAATAATATGTGAGTGATAAAATAAAATTTTAAAAGTATAAGCTCTTGAAAATGATGAATATTGATCCTATTTAGTCAGTAAAAAGTAATTTTGATATCCTAGTAATCTATTATTTATCCTTATTTCATTTTAACTTCGGATGAAAATAATTGTCTAAGTAATATGTATTCTAGATAGGGCAACTAAAGAAATAAAAAAAATATGACAAATAAATTATGTAGCTAAATGAAAAATATTCATTGCCGAGTAGAATTTAGCTGTAAGTTTGTGACGGATCCTATTAGTTAGGAGACGGATTTCAAAGCTAATTCTTATTTCTTAAAGTCAAATTCTGTAATAAGGAAAAAAATTAACCAAAAAAAGTCATTTTCATCTAGTTGACGAAAATATGAATTACAGTAAATTAAGGTATTTCCTTGGAAACAATCTAGGTAAATTTTAATTATTTTAAAATACCAAATATAAGTACTTACTTAATTCAAATAAAGAAAGATTTTAAAATAATAAATTTTATTTGATTCAAACACCTAAATATTACCTAGGAGAATAATTAAATAATTATTTTGTTTAGTGTAAGCTCTATTTTGAAAAGGTAAAAAAGGCGAACGACATTTCACTAAGAACCTTTGTGCTTTTAATATAGATATAGATATAGATATAAATATAGATATAAATATAGATACAGATATAGATAGATAATATAATATAATAATATAGATATGATATCATATGATTAGAAAGAAATAAAAAATGAACGTTAGTTCCACTCAAAAATTGAACTAATTGGTCTGTGGACAAAAAAGAAAACTTTGAATTGGACTGAAACTTTATGATACTCTCTAGAATGTTTAATATCCAGATCTTAAATTCTCCTCCATGGTTGGCTAATGATACATAAATGACAGCGGAGATGAGTGCCAACATCAATTTGCACTACCTGGCTCAATCTCCAGCAAGTTGAGATCGACTATATGAATCCTTACAATCCATATCGCTCCATTTAAAAACACAAATGTAACATGAAGATCTGGGGCAGGAGAATCTGGAGCACCGGATGAAACGAAGACTTGTATATTATTTTACTTTCTAAAACTTATGGACCGGAAGAGAGTGAACAAAATATATCCGTCATACCACCACTTTTAACTATATGAGACTTAACAATAATGATCAGTCCTTGAATCGACAGAAGAAAACACAAGAAGCTTATGTTTTTCAATCTATGGACAATTAAACCTTTACAGCTTAAGGAAAAAATGTCATGAACAAAACATGTTTATATGTATTAGGATCGACAAACGAATGAAAACAAGAAAACTAAGATAACAGAATGTAATTACTGAGTTTAAGTGTCTCTAGTCAGCCCCTATGTTCCTCCTCCTTCCATAGACCCCCTCTAAACCCTGCATCTTCAATTGGAAATGACTCCAACTCAGAGCACCAGCTAACCTTAAGTATTCGTAGCGAAGGCATCACTTGATGCATTGCTGACCATTCCAATCTCAAATCCGATAAAGCTTCCAACATTAATCCTTCAATTTTCCAAGCAGTACTACCATCACCCCAGAAGTTCTCATGCATTTCTGTAATATCAGCAGAAATGATTGACAGGTACCGCAACATGGGGAGAGATGTGGGGTTAAGCCATTCAGGACTTGTCTTACCTGGATAAAACTTGAGAATCAGCTCATGGAGTTGTCGAGGAGGATAAAGTCTACTAAGTTTTGTGACAAGTCCATTATCTTGACTGCCAAAGCAACTTATTGTTAAAAATTGAAGTTCTTGGAGATCTACTAGTGCATTCCCCTCATCATCTCCAATCTCCTCATTTTGAGTTAGTCTTAAACTGAGAGTTCTGAGTCGAGTGAGGCTTCTGAGCTCAGCTATACGACAACCTCCTGGCTGGCTTACTCTTGCAGGCTTAAATCCAAGCAATACTTGAAGATTGGAAAGCCTACTTAATCCTTTTGGCAGGTACTCTAGTGACCCACAGTTGTTCACATCCAAAACCGCAAGTTCCTCAAATGTCAAAACGCAAGAGGGGAGCATTTTCATATTCTGACAATAGCTGAAGTCCAAAATCTGTAATTTTTCAAGCTTGGATATGGAAGCTGGAACTCCAATCATTGGATGTGTATTGCTTAAACTGAGATAAGTGAGCTGTTTAGCAGATCCAATGCCTTCCAACAAACTTGAAAGAGGCACATCGAAAATTGATTTTGACAGATCCAATACTTGGAGGTGTCGACTCTTGCACAACTTCTTGGCAATGTCGGAATGGATTTTGTTAACTTCACCACTCTTGGTGGTTGTTAGCAGTGCTCGTAATTTTCGATTGCTCAGTAGTTGCTTCCCATTCGTCTCACTCTTAATACCCAAATGCCGACAATTTGCATCAGCTGGGGAGAAAAATGCATCATCCTCTGCTATCTTTATCACCAAGTCACGGACCATATCATGCATTTTGCATGTGTGGATTACACCATTGTAAGCCTTATCAACAACTTCTATCAAACAACGATTAGATAGTTGTGAGAAACAATCTTCTCCCACTTCAGTCGATAACCTACCACTTCTCAGAGGGATGAAACTTTCTCCAATCCACCAGCGGATCAGCTGGTCTTTTGGTATGACACAATCCTCAGGAAACAGTGAAAAACAGAGGAAACAGGATTTCAAGTACGGAGGGAGTTCATCATAGCTCAACTGCAATGAAGCCATCACGGAGTCATCATTTTCTTTCAGTTCATCACGGAAATGATTTGCAATACGCCTCCATTCGTGATAGTAAGGTGGCTTACAAAGCATCACTCCTCCTACTGCTTTGATTGCCAAAGGAAGACCCTTGCATTTTTCCACAATCTCCTTTCCCACGCCCTCCAACTCGGGGAAATTGCATTCACCTGCAGTAGCTGCAAATGCAATTTTCCGGAATAGTAGCCAACTGTAGTGCTCATTGAGGAATTTTGGCCAATGTATTCTTGCTTCTGTGACTCCCATCTTGCGACCAACTAGCTCATTTCTCGTAGTTACAACCACACTGCTCCCATTTCCTTTGGGTAGTCCAACATAGATTTTTTCCCACCATGCATTGTCCAAGCTCCAAACATCATCCATGACAATTAAAAACCTCTTTCCCAAAAGGTACTGATTTATTTTTCTTAACAGTTCACACTGGTCATCACCAATGCATGCATCTCCCAAACTCCTCAGTATGCTTCTCATGACTTGTTCCTCAGTAAATGTTTGAGAAACAGACACCCAAATCCTCCTCTCAAAGTGATTCTCCACACTTTTATCATTGAAGACTTTCTGAGCAAGAGTGGTTTTGCCAAGTCCTCCCATACCCACAAATGCAATGGCAAGCAAACCATCTCTTGCTTCAAATAGCCAATCCTTTATCTTCTCAGTGTCACCTTCCAAACCAACTACCTGAGTGTGGTTATAAAGGGAAGAAGTCCATCTTGACATTAGATTATCATGTGCCTCCATACTTCCTTCTTTTAGAAGTGGTACTCCAAGATATGTTGAAATGTTTTGCTTTATCTCCGAGATTCTGTCATTAATTTGAGCCAGGCGCTTCCCAGTTTGATGGCGAAGAGATAGCCTTTTGGGATGGAAGCACGTAATAGCCCTATCACTATCTGCAGATTGATTCTGGCAGTCCTCAAGTATCTCTTCAGCTTCGAAAATTAAGTCTCGCAAACAGGACATGACTCCTTTAAGGGTGTTGTTTTTCCTCTTGAGCCTTTCTGCATCTTTGAGAAAGCTTTGCATGAATAGCAGCTCGTTCTTCAGTTTTTCAAACTGCTGTCTGTATTTAGTAAGAAACCTACTCTCCTCTGTGAGAACATTCAAAAGTTTCTCCAAGAATACAGTGACCACCGCATCCACCATCTCTTCTGCTACAAATTTCTGAAATGCAGCTTAATGTAAATGGATCACCTAATAAACCAAAAGAACAGATCGTTAAGGGAGTTCAAGGATATATCCATGGTTCACAACTTCACATAAACATACTCATTTAAAAAAAACAGGAAAAGCATTTTG
Organism: Nicotiana rustica; assembly: GCA_005239535.1. Taxonomy (NCBI): domain Eukaryota; kingdom Viridiplantae; phylum Streptophyta; class Magnoliopsida; order Solanales; family Solanaceae; genus Nicotiana; species Nicotiana rustica. The sequence goes on from ML475738.1 coordinate 60,728, forward strand.
TAATCAAGTCTACCTCCTACAAAAGAAAGGAAACACTTAAGTTTGTCTAGGAGTATGATATTTTCTTGACATGTTATATTTACAAACACTTACGGCTCGTTTGGTTCCCCTTGTAAGAATATAATACCTGGATAGAACTAGAACTATAATAATACTAATATTAGCCCAGATCTAGTGTTATTTTATGTCCGATAGAATATGAAACAAAAACATATATGTATTAGCAACACCTGGAAAAAGGAACCTACAATGGTACAAATTACGCTTGAAGTAAGCAACTTTTTTTAGTAAGGAACAAAATGGCAAGAGCCCTTAATAATTTAAAATTTACAGTTTCTTTAAACAAAAACCTACACATGATACAAATATAAAACAGCTACTTCTCGGCTGTGGTATCAAATCCGCACGACAATCTTTGTATCATTATTAATCATCCTATAACAATCCTTAAACAATTACTCATAATTCTGAATAACTAGTCCCTGAACCGAACGAACCATAAGAGCTATTGTTCCAAAACTAAAACCACCTAACTAAGTACTGAGTAATTTAATGTCCGAATGAGATATGTTCCCGTTCAAGAAAATTTGAGTCAATTTTCCATGATAAGCTGAGCGAACAAAAATAGAAGACCAGATCGAAAATTGAGCAGAGGCCTACAACACTTACTTGTGAAGAAGGAAGATGCTTCTCCTGAGATGCTGCGTTAGTTATTATCACTATAGGAGTTTGAGAATTCAACTCTTCAAAGTTGCAGTTTTTAATTGGTGAAATTATTAGAGGCGAAAAAGGAAAGGAGGAAAGCACAGAGATTGAAAATAAGCGAAATGGGGCAACGCGGTTCAAAGAAAAATGCAAAGAGTTATGCCCAATCAAACTCCAAGTCAACGGGGTCCTCTCACCCTCTGCTTCGTTGAAAGCTGAGAGGTGTGGGCGCTATGGCTAACGCCACAAAGGAAGAAAATAAATGCACTGTTGATTTCCAAACCACTTCCTCTTCTTAATTTCTATCTGATTAATTATTTACAAGGATGTAAAACAAAGAAAAGATAAATCTACTTAAGTCGCAGTTCCAAACTAATTAGGATTAATTATATGAAATGCACAACCTAAATTTTGTCCTCTCAATGCTGATAGTGAATTAGGATGTCTTTGCTAATATTTTCTTACAATGTAGTTGGTTTTATTACTTATTTTCCAATATTTGGTTAGTAAGCAAAAAATATTGTATATGCTATGAAAAAAAGCAATTTAGTAAAATATGAACAAGAAATTGAGATAGAGAGAAAGAAGAGAAATTTGTTTCTTTCTTCAATTGTGTTTTCTTTCCATCTATTACAATGCCTTTATATAGGCATGAAAAATAAAGAAATATGTCATTGAATATGCCATTAAGCATTTGAGAGAAAGATCACGAAGAAAGATAGACATCCATCATAATTTGATTTTTCTTATAACACTCCCTATTGGATGTCCATAGATATTGTGTCTCGTTAAAACTTTATTGAAAAAAAAATTCTAGTGAAGGAAAAAGAGTACACATGTTTAGAAATATGCTTTTTGGTTGCCTCATTAAAAACCTTGCAAAGAAAACCTAGTGGCACAAAACCTTGTAAGAGAAAAAAAAATACACCGCGTATTAACCCTCCCAGATGAGAGCACCGATTCACATCCTTAGCCTTCGCATCCCAATCTTGTATACTAGTTTCTTGAAGGTTGACGTCGGTAGAGATTTGGTGAACAAATCAGCCATATTATCACTTGAACGGATCTGTTGCACATTGATATCACCATTCTTTTGAAGATCATGTGTGAAAAATAAATTTGGTGAAACGGGTTTTGCCCTATCTCCTTTTATGAATCCTCCATTCAATTTGGGCTATGCATGCAGCATTATTTTCATACAAAATTGTGGGTAGTTTGTCACACTTCAGACCACATTTGTCTTGAATAAGGTTTATTATAGATCTCAACCATACACGTTCTCGACTTGCTTCATGAATAGCAATTATCTCAACATGATTAGATGAAGTAGCCAAAATTGATTGCTTAATCGATCGCCAAGATATAGCAATGCCTCACATGTAAACACATAGCCTGTTTGAGATCAAGCAGTATGCGGGTCAGATAAATACCCAGCATCGACATAACAAACAAGATCAGGACTGCAATCATTGACATAAAATAAGCCCATATCGATAGTCCCTTTTAGATACTGAAATATGTGTTTAATTCCATTCCAATGTCTCTTTGTATGAGCATAGCTATATTTTTCTAAGACATTAACTAAAAAAGTTATGTCAGACCTTGTAGTGTTAGCAAGATATATTAGTGCACCAATTGCACTAAGATATGGTACATCAGGACCAAGAAGTTCCTCATTCTTTTCTTGAGGTCGGAACGGGTCCTTATTCACATCAAGTGATTGAACAATCATCAAAGTACTTAATGGATGTGCTCCATCCATGTAAAACCGTTTCAATACCTTTTCTATGTCGGCAGATTGATGAACAAAAGTCCCGTTTGCCAAATGTTCAATTTGCAAACCAAGACATAATTTTGTCTTTCCAAGATCTTTCATCTCGAATTCCTTCTTTAAATAATCAATTGCCTTTTGGAGTTCCATAAGGTTTATGTCATCAACATTGTGAACAACTAATTTTTGACCACACTCAAATGGTATACTATTTTAGTAGAAATATTCCTTTTAGGCCTAATATTGATGTTTTAAACTTTTATCTTACACTTAGTAGATTTTATTTAATTAAAGTAAAAAAATAAATAATAATAATACTCATATTCTTAAAGTGTATATATATGGAGTATCTTTTAATTAGAATTTAATAAGTAAACTATTATATTTTCTTTGTATGATTTAAACTACAGTGTAAATATTGAGTTTTCTTATTTTTATAGTTTACTTTAAGTCTAAAAGTAGGATATATATATACACACACGTTACCATCTTTTATGTAAGATTTAGAAAATTAAAACAAAAAAAAAGTTTTAAAAAAATGAATTTTTTTATTAAAAATAAAACTTTGAAGCTAAAGTTAGGATAAAGTTTGTTGATAACAAACTTTATCTAAAAAGGTCTGATATTTTTAAATTAGCTAATTAGTCCCAAATTTTTAGCCTAAAAATCCCACACTCCTACTCCAATACAATATCACATTTGACCAACCACTTCATCCATCTTATTCTATAAATAGACAAAAACAAAAAAAAAAGGAAGAAAAAAACGGAAGTCAAAAAGCAGAAAAGGAATAAAGGGACTGACGGAAGTATAGAAGAAAAAAAAGGCATTTGATTAGAGTTTGTTCGCTGAGTTTGGGACTCAGTTACTCTTCTTCTATTTTCGCGCAACTAGATATTTCCCTCAAGCTTTGTAATCATAATTTGAGATTGAATTAAAATGACATGATTTGTATTACCATGTTAGTTATTTAATTTGTTGAGGTCCATGTTTAAGCACATGTTA
>ML475740.1:28191-46673 GCA_005239535.1 Nicotiana rustica
AGCTCGAGCACCACCAGTTCAGAGTTCCTCTATGCATGATTCTTCTAGTGGCCATTCTGGTGCCAGGGGTTTCTATCAGTCCCCGTCTCCAGCTTCAGGGAGTTGTTTTGAGTGCGGAGAGTTTGGGCACATGTGGAGGCAGTGTCCACGTCGTTCTGGTGGTTCTTCTCAGCAGAGGGGCCAGCCCTCGACTTTAGCTCCAGTTATTTCACCACCCACCCAGATAGCCAGGGGTGGTAGCCAGTCAGCTATAGGACGCCCTAGAGAGGGAGGTCGAGCAGGTGGAGGTCAGGCCCGTATGTATACGTTTCCAGCCAGGCCAGATGCTATGGCCTCCGATGCAGTGATCGCAGGTATTGTCTCAGTCTGTCGCCGAGATGCTTTGGCTTTATTTGACCTTGGTTCTACATATTCTTATGTCTCGTCATATTTTTCCCACTTCCTGGATATGCCCCGTGAGTCTTTAGTTACGTCTGTTCATGTGTCGACTCCGGTGGGCGTTATTATTGTTGTGGACCGTGTGTATCGGTCGTGTGTGATATCTATTGGGGGTCTGGAGACCCGAGTGGACCTACTGTTACTTAGCATGGTCGATTTTGATGTGATATTGGGCATGGTTTGGTTATCTCCGTGTCATGCTGTTCTTGATTGTCACGCTAAGACCGTTACCTTAGCTATGCCAGGATGTCCGAGGGTTGAGTGGAGAGGTTCTTCTGAGTATGTACCTAGCAGGGTGATTTCCTACCTGAAGGCTCAGCGTATGGTTGAAAAGGGGTGTTTATCGTATCTGGCTTTTGTGAGGGATGTCAGTGGTGAGACTCCCGCTATTGATTTGGTTACGGTGGTCCGTGACTTTTCGGACGTGTTTCCTGCAGACCTACCAGGCATGCCACTTGACAGGGACATTGATTTTGGTATTGACTTGGTGCTAGGCACTCACCCTATTTCTATTCTACCTTATCGTATGGCACCAGCGGAGCTAAAGGAGTTAAAGGAGTAGCTTCAGGAACTTCTAGATAAGGGGTTCATTCAGCCTAGTGTGTCACCTTGGGGTGCACCGGTGTTGTTTGTGAAGAAGAAGGATGGTTCTATGCGTATGTATATTGATTATCGGTAGCTGAACAAGGTTACAGTGAAGAACCGGTATCCCTTGCCTCGTATTGATGACTTGTTTGACCAGTTGCAGGGTGCCAGGGTGTTTACCAAGATTAACTTGCATTGCGGCTATCATCAGTTGAAGATTCGGGGGCCAGACATTCCGAAGACTGCTTTCAGGACTAGATATGGTCATTATGAGTTTCTGGTAATGTCTTTCGGGCTGACCAATGCCCCAAAAGACTTTATGAACTTGATGCACAGTGTATTCCGGCCTTATCTGGATTCTTTCGTCATCGTGTTTATTGACGATATCTTGGTGTATTCCCGATCTCGGGAGGATCATGAGCAGCATTTGAGAGTTGTGCTTCAGACCTTGAGGGAGAAGAGATTGTATGCAAAAAATTTGAAGTGTGAGTTCTGGCTTGATTCAGTAGCGTTCTTGGGGCACGTGGTGTCCAGTGAGGGTATTCAGGTTGATCTGAAGAAGATAGAGGCGGTGCAGAGCCGGCCTAGACCGTCATCAGCTACTGAGATTCACAGCTTCCTTGGTTTGGAAGGGTACTATCCCTGTTTCGTAGAGGGATTTTCATCTATTGCAGCACCTATGACCAGACTGACCCAGAAGGTTGGTCAGTTCAGGTGGACTGAAGAGTGTGAGGAGAGCTTTTAGAAGCTCAAGTCAGCTTTGACTACAGTTCCGGTGTTGGTTTTGCCTACGGGTTCAGGTTCTTATACAGTTTACTGTGATGCCTCGAGAGTTGGCCTTGGAGCGATTTTGATGCAGGATAGTAGGGTGATTGCCTACGCGTCCAGACAGTTGAAGGTGCACGAGAAGAATTATCCAGTGCACGATCTTGAGCTAGCAGCTATTGTCCACGCCTTGAAGATTTGGTATCATTATTTATAAGCGCATTGTGAGATTTTCAGTGATCACCGTAGTTTGCAGCATCTGCTTAAGCAGAAGGATCTGAATTTGCGTCAGAGGAGGTGGTTGGAGCTTCTCAAGGATTATGACCTCACTATTTTATATCATCTGGGGAAGGCCAATGTAGTGGCCGATGCCCTGAGACGCAGAGCGGAGAGTTTGGGGAGTCTAGCCTACCTTCCAGTAACAGAGCGGCCATTAACACTTGATGTTCAGGCTTTAGCGGGTCAGTTGGTGTGATTGGATCTATCAGAGCCCCCGCGGGTATTGGCTTGTGTAGCCTCCAGGTCTTCTCTTTATGATCAGATTAGAGCACGCCAGTATGATGATCCACACTTGCTCATTCTTCAGGACAAGGCCCGTCGCGGAGATGCTAGGGATGTGGTTATTGGTGATGATGGGGTCATGAGGATGCAGGGCCGAATTTGCGTGCCTAATATGGACGGACTTCGAGATTTGATTCTAGCTGAGGCCCATAGTTCGCGGTATTCCATCCATCCGGGTGCCGCAAAGATGTATCAGGATCTGAGACAGCATTATTGGTGGAGGCGGATGAAGAAGGATATTGTTGAGTTCGTGGCTTGGTGTCTCAACTGTCAGCAGGTCAAGTATGAGCACCAGAGACCGGGTGGATTGCTTCAGAGATTAGATATTCCATAGTGGAAGTGGGAGCGAATCACCATGGACTTTGTAGTTGGGGTTCCACGGACTTCAAGGAGGTTTGATGCTATATGGGTTATTGTGGATCGACTGACCATGTCCGCGCACTTCATTCCTGTTGGTAACTTATTCTTCGGAGCGGTTAGCTGGGATTTATATCTGGGAGATTCTCCGATTGCATGGGTTCCAATTTCTATCATTTCTGACAGAGGTACTCAGTTCACATCTCACTTTTGGAGAGCCGTACAGAGAGAGTTGGGTACTCAGGTCGAGTTGAGCACACCGTTTCATCCTCAGACCGATGGGCAGTCAGAGCGTACTATTCCGATTTTGGAGGATATGTTGCGTGCCTGTGTCATTGATTTTGGGGGTTCATGGGACCAGTTTCTGCCACTCGCGTAGTTTGCATATAATAATAGTTATCAGTCGAGTATCCAGATGGCTCATTAGGAGGCTTTATATGGTAGGAGGTGCAGATCTCCGGTTGGTTGGTTCGATCCGGGCGAGGCTAGTTTATTGGGCACAGACTTGGTTCAGGATGCGTTGGGTAAGGTGAAGTTAATTCAGGAGCGGCTTCACACGGCGCAGTCTAGGCAGAAGAGTTATGCGGATCGGAAGGTTCGAGACATATCTTTCATGGTTGGGGAGAAGGTGCTGCTGAAGGTGTCACCCATGAAGGGTGTTATAAGGTTCAGAAAGAGGGGAAAGATGAGTCCCCGGTTCATTGGGTCATTTGAGGTGCTTCAGAGGATTGGGGAGGTGGCTTATAGACTTTCCATGCCTCCCAGCTTATCGAGTATTCATCTGGTGTTCCATGTTTAGATGCTCCGAAAGTATGTTGGTGACCCGTCTCATGTTTTGAATCATAAATCGCCCCCCGGGAAGAACATCACTCAGCATACCTCACAGTCACTCAGTATCAGCCCCTCGGGTAACCTCACTGTCACTCATGCCCCCCAATCACTCATCACTCGGCACTCGGCACTCGCACTCAGTAGATACCTGCGCTCACTAAGGATGTGTACAGACTTCGGAGGGGCTCCTTCAGCCCAAGTGCTAATATCAAGCCACCTCATGGCATATCATATCCTCACAATCAGGCCCTCGGCCTCACTCAGTCAGAAACTCTCAAAAGCCCCTCGGTCGTATCAGTAAAACAGGGTACTCGACCCAAAACATCATTTTATATCTCAAAATAGTGTAAGTAAAGCTGAGTTTCGAAATCGGTTAAACATAACATGACTGAATGTAAATCATAAGTCAACACAGTGAGGAAAATAACAGTAAAAACAAAAGCTCCCAAGGGTTCTAAACAAGTCGGCACGAGGCCCCAAACATGGCTTATAGCCCAAATATAGCAATAGTTTTAGAACACAATTTAACATATGATTTAGAGTAAAAATACGCAACTCAATAGTTGCCGCGGAGAGGACCAAGTCCAATCCAAAAATTAGTGCACGCCACATACTCGTCATCTGATATGTTCGCCATTCTAAAAACAGCGAGAAATACGGAGTCCTGGGTTTCATACCCTCAGGAGAGGATTTATAGCCATTACTTACCTCCACCGGGCCAAAATACTAATCCGCGATGCTCTTGCCCCTCAAATCGGCTCCCGATTGCTCCGAATCTATTCAAAACCAGGTTAACATCATCAATATACGCTAAAGGAACAAAACCCAGTTGAAAGCTATCAATTTTAAGCACAATTCCCGAAATATGCCAAACCCGAGCCCCGGGCCCACGTCTTGGAATTCGATGAAAATCGCGTCACAAGAATCCTTATCCCTTACCGAGTCTATACATATAAAATGTATCAAAATCCGACCACAAACAACTCCCAAATTCCTTAATTACAAGTTTCAATTTTTCCCAAGCCCTAAACCCCCAATTCATGCCATTAATCCACAAATTCCAAGCCTAATCCATCACATAATAACATAGAATCGAGTTTATAATCCGGGAAACTTACCTCTACTAAAGACTATCGAATTCCTCCTTCAAATTGCTCCCAAATTGGCTCAACCCGCATGCAAAAATGAAAGAAATGCCAAAATTTCGCGGAGGCACCTATTTATCCCTCCTGGCCAGTTAATCCGCACCTGCGGACCAATCTTCGCACCTGCGGACCCGCACCTGCGGTCCCAGATGCGCACTTGCGCAATTCCACTAAAAGTCCAAACTCCACACCTGCGACTCCTTTTCCCGCACCTGCGACTCCGCAGGTGCGGTCCCACATCCGTATCTGCGATCCCACACTGAGCTGCCCAAATTTCACATCTGGGGATTCCTTTCCGCTTCTGCGGGCCCGCACCTGCGGCTCCCCATCCGCAGGTGCGGCCACACCAGTAAAATAACACCAGCAGCAATTTTACTGCAAATTCCTAAGTCCAAACCTTCGTTAGCCATCCGAAATCAATCCCGAGCCCCTCAAATTCACGCAAAAACATCAAAATCACATCAAATTCAAGCCTAAGAACTTTGAAACTTCTAAATTTCACCAAGGATGCCGAAACCATCCAAAACACATCCGATTGACCTAAATATTTGCGCACATATCCAAAATGACATTACGAACTTGCTCTAACTTCCGAAATTCCATTCCGACCGCGATAGCCTATTTTTCCCTACCGACCGAAAATTGCCAAAAACTAACTTTCGCCAATCCAAGCCTTATTCTACTCCGGACATCAAAACTTCATTTCGAGCACACTCCTAAGTCCCAAATCACCTAACGAAGCTATTCGAGCCATAAAATCTATATTCCAAGGTCGTTTACCAATAAGTCAACTCCCATTTGACTTTTCCAACTATTAAGCCAATTTAAGAGACTAAGTTTCTCAGTTCTCACCACGACCACTCCGAACTCAAACCAACCGACCCAACACAAAATAAATAGGCTAAGGAACATACGATAAAGCAGAAACAGGGAAAACGAGGCTAATCTCACGTAACGACCGGTCGGGTCGTTACATCCTCCCCCTCTTAAACAAACGTTCATCCTCGAACGGGTCTAGAAACATACCTGCATTCTCGAATAAATGAGGATATCTGCTCCGCATAACCGGTCGGTCTCCCAGGTGGAATCCTCCACCGGCTGTCCTCTCCACTGAACCTTTACTGAAGCTATATCCTTAGACCTCAGCTTTCTGACCTGACATGTTTTGGCCCGAGGGGATACTTATGATTTATTTCATTTTACACTAAATCCTTCGGGTATTTTTATTTCTGAAATTTTTGGAAAACACATTTTTCAAAGGATTTTACTGAAGTTGGCTTTTAAGGCATGTTGATTTCATATATATATGTATATACTGTTGGAAAGAAAGGCTATGCTTATTGTGAACTGATGATTTGATTTTATGCGTTTCTTACTACTTAGACTTGATTTATTTCCATTAATACTGAGTTGGCGTACTCACATTACTCCCTGCACCCCTAGGTGCAGATACAGGTGCTGATACCGACCGTTAGTCATCTATTTCCGTGCGGAGCCGGAGTCGGGACATATAGGTAACTGTTCAGAGTCCGCAGCATCTCTGTTTTCCCTTTCTTATTTTGCACCTAGTTTTTCGTTCTGAGGTTTTGTATTATAATAGTAGACTTTTGGTATATTACTTAGATGCTCATGACATGTTGACTCCGGATCTCGGGGATGGTATTTGGTCTGTTTAACTGTTTGTTTTTCTTAATAGATTCAGTAATTTTATATACGTTTATGAAATGTGGGAAACGAGTTGGAAATTTTGGAAAGAACTGTAAATATGTGATTGTTGGCTAGCCTAGTTCCACGATAGGCGCCATCACGTCCGGTTAGGATTTGGGGTCGTGACAGTGTGACTGCTTGTTTCCTCATTTTTTACCTTCATTCCTCAATCTTCAACTCTTCTAACAGGTTCATAACCTCTTCATTCTTCAATCTTCAGTTTGTAACTTTGTATTTTGTAACCAATAGCTTATTGTTTGGGTACAAAAGGATGTATAAAGTATAAATTATAAATAAATTTTGTCCCAACTTGATAAGAAATCAAGTCGAATGCAGAAACTTAGTGGAATATTGGAATCTCTATTTTCTTCACTTTTCATTTTCATGCATGTAACAAACAGGAAGAACTAGCAGTAATTGTTGAGACATGATTTGAAACTAAGCCAATAGTACTAACAGGTTGTGTCTCCATCTGCGCTTTAATATAATTAAAGGTGCAATCTTTGCTGCTAAGAAAGTAGTTAATAAGGTGTATATCAGTATATCTAAACTCAACACTAGTCTCAATTTGTGTTTGACTGTTTGTATTTGTTTTAATTTTGTATAGATAGAAGATGAAAGTGGAGTAAGTGATGCTGGTTCAACTGACAACTTACCTATTACGGAAGATAGCAACACCAACACAATTGATACTCAATATTCTAAGAAAAGAAAAAGTCATAAAACCTAGATCCGAAGTTTGGAATCATTTTGATAAATTTAAGGTAAATGGGGTCGGTAAAGCAAGGCGTAGATATTGTAAGCAAGATTATGCGTCTAGTACATCTAGGAATGGAACAACAGGATTGAAAAATCATTTTACTAGATGTAAAGAATACACACCTAACATTGATAAAGATAATACTCAAACAAAGATAAATTTTCAGTCTTGCCAAAATGATGGAGGATCTCTTTGGAAATTTGATCAAGAAGTGGTTAGGAGGGCTTTAATTGATATGATAGTTATTGATGAACTACCATTTAGCTCTGTAGAAAAGGAAGGCTTTATGAAGTTTATGAGAATAACTTAACCACTACTTTGTCTTCTTTCTCGTAGAACAATAACAAGGGATCGTTATGAAGTTTACGGTGAATTGAAGCAAAATCTAAGAAGGTCTTTTAGAGAAGAACAACTAAAAATTTGCCTTACAACAGACACATGGACTTCATTGCACATAATAAATTATATGTGTTTGACAGCCCACTTCATTGATAGGGATTGGACGTTGCATAAAGGAATACTAAATTTTTGCCATATCACTAGTCATAAGGGTGAAGAGATGGCTAAAGCTATTCGTAATTATTTGCTTGAATAAAAATTAGACAAAATGTTCACTGTTACCATCGACAATGCTTCTTCAAATGATGTCACAGTCAAAGAATTGTCTAAAAAGCTAGATATGTGAAAAACTAATATGATGAGTGGTAAACATCTTAATGTGAGATGCATGGCCCATATACTTAATCTAATCGTGCAAGATGGATTGAAAGAAATTGATGCCTCTGTCACACGTGTTGGAAATACTATGAGGTATGTGAGACCGTCGTCTGCAAGGACCTTAAAATTTTAAACATTGTTGTGCACATGTAAAGGTAGAATGTACCAAAATATTGTGTTTGGATGTTCCTACTAGGTGGAATTCCACCTATTTGATATTGGATACAACACAAAACTTCGGAAAGGCCTTTGACAAGTTTCATCTTTTTTATGATGGATTTTCCACTTATCTCTGTTCTCATCTTTGTGAAGATGATAGTAGTGCAGGTTCTCTTGAATCTGATAATTGGGTGAATTTGAGGAATGTGATAGAGTTTCTTGCAAGATTTCACGAGTTCACCAAAAATATTTCAGATTCACGTTATGTCACTTGTAATTCTTATTTTGAGGATGTATCTGAACTTTATTGTCATTTGAAAATATGTTTAATTAGTGAGGATGAGCATTTGAGAGAAATGGCTGAGCGGGTGCAAGAAAAGTTCAAGAAGTATTGGGTTGATCCTGAAAAGATGAATAAAATAATTTTTATTGGTTCCGTCTTGGATCCACGTAACAAGGTTGAATATGTTAGTCTTGCACTTGAAGAACTTTTTTGGAAGGAAAAAGGGAAGAAAATAAATGCTGAGGTGTATGCTTATATGGAATTTTTTTGTTTGGAGAGTATCTAAAAAAACTATTCAACGTGATCTTGTCCTTAATCTCCATCTAGATCTACTTCATCTAATAACACATATAATATATCTAGTGGGAGTGTTATAACTGCATCATTAATAAGGACGAAGCTTCACTTGAAGAAACAAAAGAAAGACAATGGAAGTGGGAGCGCTAAATCGGAGTTGGATAAATACATTATTGAAGAACAAGAGCCTTTTAATGAAGAATTTGATATCTTAAGTTGGTGGAAAACATATGCTCCTAGATCCATTCAATTTCTAGTGTGGCGTCGGAATGTGCGTTTAGCACCGGTGGTCGTATTCTTGATTCATTTAGGAGTTCATTGACTCCTAAATGCGTGCAAGCTCTTGTTTGTGTTCAAGATTGGCTTAGAGAAGAGAAAAATCCTATTAGTGTTGAAAAAGACTTGGAGTATCTTGAGGAACTCGCGCTTGGTAAGCTTTAATATTTTGTGTATACTTTAGTTCAAAATAATATATCACGCTTATTTATTTATATGACATATTTGGTAGAATTATCTTTAGATATGGAAAATAATGGAAGTACTACTAGCAATGTTTGATGTATAGTTGTAACTTGGGTGGTAAGTTTAATACTCTATTTTCTTGGTGATATACTTCTGTAGTTTTGTTCTTTTATCATCAATATTAGAACTTATGATTTTATCTTCTTTTTTTTATAGGTTCAAGTTCAATCATGCCCCGTGCTCCTAAAGTACGCTCTCATGTTTGGGAACACTTTGAGGTGGTAGAAGATAACGAAGAAGTTCGCAAAGTAGAGTGCAGGCACTGCGGTCGAGTCTATAATGTTCATACAAAGAGGGATTGCACATATTGTTAAGGAAGCATATTAGGGGTTGTCTTGAGTGTCTTCCAGAAATCTGTATTTAAGACTAAGTTGATTCGAGACTATTTATGTTATTTCGATTTTTGAGAACTTGTTAGACTTATTTAAACTTAATGTGGTAGACACTTAGACTTATGGTGTTATGGTCCGGTGTTCTTATTTTGATGGTGTTGCTGCTTGTTTGTTACACTTACAACTTTATGTTTGACAGAATGGTAGTAGCTTTGCAAACTTTGCATAATGTTGCTGATGTGACTTGTGAGCCTGTGACACTTTAGTTGTTATTTCTTATTAGTGTAAACTTTAATTCTGTTTGGAATGTTTATGACCTCTCTAATATTTTTGCATTGTGTTTAATCCTGCTGCTACTCGTTAGTGGCTGTTGCATGATGGATTTGTGTTTTTGTTGCATCTGTGTAAAGTGTAAATTTGAATTAAAAATTCTGCTGCTGGGCTGCTGCTCAGAGTTTTCAATATGATTTTGCAGTCAATTTTCCTTTTAGTCAGAATCTTTTCTTTCATATAAGTATTAAATTTAGTCAGTATCATTTTGCAGTCCAAAGGAAAGATATTAGTGGTGTTGAATGCTGATGCCTGTGGATTTCATTTCCTTTTAATCAGAAATGAAAGGAAAGATTTTCCTAAATTAGGAATGCACTATAATTTTGTTTCTGCTTGCTAAGGCTCTTAGCACTTAGCAGTACTTGACACATGAATATGTATCAAACCGAGACCATACCGAACCAAAATAAGAAATATCGAACCGTACCGTATTACTTTGGTACGGTATTTGGTATACACAATTGATAAACCGAATACAGAAATACCCAACCAAAATTCTTAATACCGAACCTAAGTACCGAATGCCTACCCCTAGAATTGGGGGACAAAGGTAGGGACAAGAAGTTATTTCGGCTGGTGAAGGCGAGAAAGATGACGGCTCGTGATCTGGACCAAGTGAGGTGCATCAAGGACGAGGAAGGCAAAGTATTGACAGTAGACGCTCAGGTTAAGCGGGGATGGTAGACTTACTTTCATAAACTGCTGAATGAAGAAGGGAACAGAGACATTATGCTAGGTGAATTGGAGCACTCCGAGAGTCACCGTGATTTTAGCTACTGTAGGCGCATTAAGGTTGAGGAGGTCATGGGAGCTATGCGTAAGATGAGCAGGGACAGAGCGACCGGACCAGACGAAATTCCAGTAGAATTTTGGAGGTATATGGGCAGAGCAGGATTGGAGTGGCTGACTAGGCTGTATAATGTTATTTACAAGACAAAGAAGATGTTAGAATAATAGAGGTGGAGTATGATGATACTTCTATACAAGAACAAAGGTGATATCTAGAGTTGTAACAACTATAGGGGTATCAAGTTACTATGTCATACCATGAAAGTTTGGGAGAGGGGAGTGAAAATGAGGGTGGGGAGATCAGTATTGATATCCGACAACCAGCTTGGGTCCATGCCTGGTTGTTCTACTACGAAAGCTATCCATCTTATTAGGAGGTTGGTTGAACTGTACAGGAATAAGATGGTGTTGTTCTGGTAGCTTATATTAGGGTGATTAAGGACAAGTATGATGGAGCTAAGACTCGGGTTAGGATCGTGGAGAGGTGACTCGGAGCATTATTTGGTTGTTATGGGGTTACACCAAGGATCTGCGCTCAACCCATTCTTATTTTCTCTAGCAATGGACGCACTGACACACCAAATTCAAGGGGAGGTACCATGGTATATGTTATTCGATGATGATATAGTTCTGATTGATGAGACGCGAGATAGAGTTAATGAGAGGTTGGTTTGGAGACAGAACCTTGAGTCTAAAGGTTTCAAGTTGAGCAGGACTAACTGTCGCGCCCCTTTTTCTCGCGAAATCGGGTTTCGACATGTGACAACTCTTTTAAATGGGTATTAAAAGATAAGAGTCGCCTACTAATGATTTTTAAGGTGCGTTAGGGCACCTATTTGTGAATAACTCTGTTTGACTAGTCAACGCCACCAAAGATCGGGTAAAGACTCAAATTACCTCAAAGAGAAGGTTTAGGCACTCTTTGAGGTCCACAACTATGGTTCTCGGCCGAATTTTAAACTATGTGGATTATGTAATTAGGCTAGACGATCAAATAAATAAAGAGAGATTAAAAGTTGAAAAGTCTTATTAAAACATATGAGAATCGGTACAAATCTTAGTAGGACTTACAAGTATACAATTGCATTAGTCTATATTAAACGGCTAACTGCGGATATCAAATATATAAAGAAAAGGGGGGTGGGGGTCCTAAGTTTTTTAGACTAAAGGATCACCGCATGTAACATAAATAATACTTCGCAACTTCCTTTAGGAAGGAGTTGCTCATATTATTCAGTGGGCACAGACTATCATCTCCTTCTACCTGATTACTATGTTAAAGTTGTTTACCTAAAAGCGTTCTAATTCAATTCTAGGTCGTACCCTATGCGTCCATACCTATGGTCCAGAAGGCTTTGAACCTCTATTTAGGTGGTTCCGGACTTTACTTGGGGTGCTCAACATGATAAAAAATAGGCGACATTCAAAACAGGTAGGACTGCACATAATATCAATGAAAGGCTCAAGTTAACCTCCACATATAAGAACAAAAGCACGCGATCAGTCATAGATTTTCAGATTGGGGAGTACATGATGTTAATCGTTAAGTCATATAGGCAGGATTTCTATGTGATTTTGATTTCCAGTATAAGCAGCGTACATGCAGGTTAAAACATTTCAAGTCCTATAGGCATGATTTCTAATTGTTGGTGAGGTGACAAAGCGATACGAGTGACCAGATTTCTAATTCTGACTTTATAAGTGGTGCACCTTAGGCAGTCATTAATGTCCTATTGGCATGGTTCCTAACAATTGCGTGATTAAGCAGTGAGACATCTTGAGAGTCTAGTATTAACAATATTGATCTCGTAAATAGTTTATGTGCAACAACATCCTATAGGCAGGATTCCTAACAATTGACAAACAAGTTGATTTTATAACACCTTATTCCTATAGACATGTCATCTAGGCGGGGCAGTGCACTAAAATAATAGAAGAAGTTTGACCAATTGGTTATTTGAAATCCTATAAACATGGTATCTAGATTAGTGTGGCATGTGCTATTACAGCCTATAGGCATGTTGTCTATGTGTGCACAGTGATAATATAGAAATAGGTATAGCGAATACTTGAAATAACATGTTTTGACAAGTTAAGTGAAGTGTGTGCAGGACTTCTATAGGCATGCTTTCTACACATAAAACTAAAGCATGTAAGGCAAATATAAAATAGACCACATAAATCCTATAAGTATATTTTCTACCCATTTATGTGAGAATTAAAGTACCTTATCCCCCTTTTACTAATTTCCCCGTCTTTTTTGTTCTTACTAATTGTTACAGACCCAAATAGAATGATTACAAGCACAATAGAATAATTACGTGCCCAATAGAACAATTATAGGCCCAACACAAATACAAAATAATCCAGTGATGCTTCTGGGCCTTCACCAGCCTCAATCTTCTTATAAACCAACGGGCCCAAATTCCAGTACTTAGGGATGATTAAAGCACGGTTGAATTTAGTGTTTAGATCCAAAAACAGCATGGCCCAACAAACCAGGACCAAACATGGAAACAATTGTCTCGCTTACCCATTAACAAACAGCAGGAACATAGGAACATAAGTGCAACCAGTCATTCAGGTGACTTAGAGTTTGGGCAAGGATACATACACATGGATTCCTAGTAGCAAGATTTCTAAGTAACCATACTAAAGGTGATTTCTAATAGGTGGAAGAACACATGAGCACAAACAAAGGGGTTGTAGCAAATACATAGAATGAGTAGTAACGAACAGATTCAAAGTGATAGCATCACATAGATGGACTTTTATAATAAGTAAAGTTTGATTGCAAAAATCTGTCAAACAAAAGTTCTTATAGCAATGGAATTAAGCATTTTAAGGTAGGCATGATCATGAATTAACTCTAAGAAGATTAGGAAGTATCAAGTTATACATGAATTACTTAAACATCAATTTCTCTAAGAGATTTTAGCACAAAAAATCCAAAGCAGGGCATGAAGATCAACTCATATCAGGCAACAAATGCATAAATCAAGTTTAACATAAACATAATGAACCCAAGAAGGTCAGGGATCAAACCAGTTAACTACACTTAGTGAACATATTCTGAAAATTTAGGACTTAAACAAATTTTGATGCTAGAGAACACCAGAATTGCAGAATAACATTAAGACGATTAGGATTGCATACAAAGGTAGCATAGTATCCAAACCATGCTGGCTCACAGAATTCAAATAATATTGGTATACAGAACATGAACATAAGCAGAAAGGGGAATAGGATTGCTAGAGTCAAGAGCACTAACCAGTTGCAAATTCAACAAACAAATGAGAGAGAAAGGCCAGGTGTCAGAAATAGCTCGAATATCACCAGCAAAGAGAACAACCAAAAGACCCAAATCCTAGTGCGTTAGAGTGCACAGGAGCCTCAAATGGACCCCGAGCAGTGCTCACACTAGGGAGGTCGTTAGAGAGGATTCCGACAGCCTTGGATTTCAGCCGGCCAAGAGCAATAGATTCAAAATAGTATCGAGTGAGTGAGAGTATGAGAGAATAATATTGGTTCTTCAGTGACTAGGGTCCGTTCAAAAAGGGAATTGGGGAGGGGTTTATATAGCATCAAAATTAATTACCCAGCAAGGAAAGACAGTAGATTAAACACAAATAAGAAAAATATATCACGCAAAATCAATTAGAATCAGTTTAGGGTGAAAATTTGGTAAGCCCTAGTTTAGACGAAGAACAAAATAGCAAAAAATCTCTTTGAATCGAAGCCATGGGGCCTGGAAGTGGGTTTATCAAGTCAAAAATATGGTAATAATACAGAATCGGAGTCGAACGAACGCCTATTGATAAGCTTCCATAAATAACTCAATACAAAATGAGTAATGTCAAGAAAACGGGAAAGAACGCTTGTGAGTACAGAAAAGGGAAAGGAAATATGGAAGATCCCCATATTTCTTGGGTATAGGCTAGGATTTGGGGTAAGGCGGCTAGGGTTTAGTATGAGATGAGAGGGATTGAGAGTGTTTGAGGGCGGCTGGATGAGGGAAATGGGTTAGGATTTTAGGGTTATGGGATATAAGGGGAAGTGGGGTTTTATTATGGGCTGTTGATCATCTGAGATCAACGACCATGATCAAAGGGAGATGGGCGGGTTAGATAAACGGGTTCCGACCTGGTTATAGGATTATATGGGATCTGATTTGGGCTGGGGAAGATTGGTCTAAGGTTTGGGGTGTTTGGGCCACTAACTTAGGTCCTAAATTAGCCATGGATTGGGCTATAAATTAAAATGCACGAAAATTATTAATAAAATAATTTATAAAAATATTTAATAGATAATAAAATATTACTTGTGCAATAAAGTGATTAAAATAATAATTTAATATTAAAAAATATAAAAATACTATTTTGGCAAAAATAATGTAATAAAAATATAATTATGAATTCCAATATTGCAAAATTATGTAAATAACTTAAAAATATAAATATACTTATATAGAATAAAGTAAAATATTCTGAAACACATATTTTGATGCGAATAAGAACCTTGGGTATTTAAATCATCACAATATAATTTAAGGGGTAATTAATAAATATTCAAGTAATTTAAATACAAGAAAATTAGTTTTAAAGCTCTAAAAATTATGGAAAATTATAAAATACTTGTATAAATTTTGTAAGTTAAATAATGATGCAAAAATGATATTTTGAAAGTATATATACTATTTTAAAAATATGAGGAGAAAATTGGGTATCATTACTAACACAGAATACGTGGAGTGCAAGTTCAGCGGCGTGTCGGGAGAAGCGGACATGGACATGAGGCTTGCCTCGCAAGTCATTCCCAAAAAGGGAGCTTCAAGTACCTGGGGTTGATTATCCAGTTGTATGGGGAGATTGACAAGGATATCACACATCGTATGGGGGTGGGATGGATGAAATGGAGGCTAGCGTCCGGCGTCTTGTGGGACGAGAATGTGCCTCTCAAATTTAAAGGTAAGTTCTATAGAGTGGTGGCCAGACCGGCCATGTTGTATGGTGCAGAGTATTGGCCAGTCAAGAATCATCATCTCTAGAGGATGAAAGCATAAGAAATGAGGATGTTGATATGGATGTACATACACACTAGGCTAGATAAGATTAGGAATGAAGATATCTGGGTGAAGGTGGGCGTGGCTCCCATGGAAGACAAGATGCGGGAAGCTAGCTTAGATGGTACGGGAACATGCGGAGGATCGGAGAAGCCTGGATGCCCCTGTAAGGAGGTGTGAATGACTGTCTTTGATGGCTATGAAAATAGTTTGAGGGAAGCCTAAGAAGTATTTCTGAGAGATGATCAAGTAGGACATGGTGCGGCTTCAGATTTCCGAGGACATGACCCTTAATAGGAAGTTGTGGAGGTCGCGCATTAGGTTGTAGGTTAGGTGGTAGGAGGCTAGTCTAATATTGTTTTGTCTTAGGTTTCTAGTGGTTCCAGTTGTGTCCATATTACATCATTAGGATTGCAGGTTAGGTGGTAGGAGGCGAATCTAATTGTGTTTTGTCTTAGGCTGCTAGTGGTTCCTGTTGAGTCGTTATTACTCCATTGTGTATGTAGTATTGTGCCATTGTTATTGCTTTTCTTTTTATTTTATGGTTATTATGTAATTGGTATTATCTTTCTGTATTCCGTTGCTGTTACTATTCGACTGTCTCTTTTCATCTTCTTGAGTCGAGGGTCTATCAGAAACAACCCCTCTACTCCTCCAAAAATTTTAATCTTGAAATTTTTAGAGGATTTTAGGGGAATAGCCTTGGAGAAGGACATTTTTGTTATAGTACTTTATCTTGGGATTAGTAATCCCGAGATTATTATCTCACCCTAAATGTGGAATAAAATAATACCATAATTATGGAATTAACAAATCTCGGGGTTGCTAATTCAAAATTAAAAAATTTAATCAAACGCAGAATAAATAATCTCGCATGTAATTCGGAAATTATTATCTCATATCCCACCAACCAAACCACCCCTTATCTTTTTTTCTCCTTTATACCCTCCACCCCACCCCATATTTTTTACTCATCTTTATTTTTCAGCTGCAGAAAATTTTGAATTTATGGATAATGTTTGTGCTCCAAATAAACTTATTACTGCATAGAATAGCTGCTTCTCCAAATTCCCCGCAAATATCATATAGCAAATTTTTATTTTGCAAGATTAACTGTAACCCTGGTATCGAGAAGTAATTAGCACAATGACCTTGTTGACATCTTTTTAAAATGTAGAATTTTTCTTACCTCAAAAGTACAAGGTCGCCTTAATAAATTTATAAAAGGATTGAACAATTCTCATCACTATGTCTGAACCAAGTATCTACAGTGGGACTATGAGGGCCTTTTTCATGTATTTCATAAGGATATATTGTGATGACCCAAAATGTCATATTATGTTTTAGGACTCGATTCTGGGGTCTTTAGCCTTAAAAGTCTCATTTTTACCCTCCTCGATTTGGGTGTGTAGTCCGGTCGTGTTTCCGGAAAGTTTTTATGTTGAAGGTTGATGGAAATAATAATTTTTTCCTTAAAAGTTAAATTTAGTTGACTTCGGTCAATATTTTGAGTAAACGGACCCGGAACCGTATTTTGACGGGTCCGATAGGTCCGTAATAAAATATGGGACCTGGGCGTATGCCCGGAATCGAATTCCAAGGTCCCTAGCTCAAGATATGAATTTTTATTAAAAACTAAAAGATTGAAAATCTAATGATTTTAAGAATTTGGTTAATGTTTGATATTCTTGGGCCATGTTGTATCAACAGAGGGCATTCAGGTAGATCCTAATAAGATTGAGGCAGTCAAGAACTGGCCTAGACTCACTTCAGCCAAGGAGATCAAGAGCTTCTTGGGTTTGGCAAGTTAATATCGTCGATTTGTGGAGGGGTTTTCATCTATAGCAGCCCCATTGACCAGGTTGACCCAAAAGGGTTCCCCATTTAGATGGCCGAACGAGTGTGAGGCGAGCTTTCAGAAGCTCAAGACAGCTTTGACTACAACGTCGGTGTTGGAGTTACCATCAGGTTCAGGATCTTACATGGTATATTGTGATGCCTCCCGTGTTGGGCTTGTAGCAGTATTGATGCAGGAGGGCAGGGTGATCGCATATGCGTCTCGGCAGTTGAAGGTTCATGAGAAGAATTACCATGTCCATGATTTAGAGTTGGCATTGTTCCTGCGCTGAAGATTTGGAGGCACTATCTTTATGGCGTGTCGTGTGAGGTTTTCACAGATCATCGCAACCTTCAGTATTTATTCAAGCAAAAGGATCTCAATTTGAAGAAGAGGAGGTGGTTGGAGCTATTGAAATACTATGATATCACCATCATGTACCATCCCGGGAAGGCCAATGTGGTGGCCGACGTATTGAGTAGGAAGGCAGCGAGTATGGGCAACCTTACATTCATTCCAATCAGTGAGAGGCCTCTAGCATCAGATGTTCAGACTTTGGCCAACTAGTTTGTGAGGCTGGATATTTCAGAGCCCAGTTGTATTCTAGCTTGCACAATCGCTCGGTCTTCCTTTCTTGAGCGTATCAGAGATCAGCAGTATGATGACCCTCATTTGTTGGTCCTTAGGGACACAGTACCGCACGGTGGTTCTAAGCAGGTTACCCTTGGAGATGACGGAGTTATGAGGATGCAGGGTCGCGTGTGTGATCCTAATGTTGATGGGCTTCGTGAGTTGATTCTTGAGAAGGCTCACAGTTCTCGGTATTCTATTCACCCGGGCGCCGCCAAGCTGTACCAGGACTTGCGACAGCATTATTGGTGGAGGAGGATGAAGAAGGATATAGTTGTTTATGTAGCTCGGTGCCTTAATTGACAGCATGTGAAGTATGAGAATCAGAGACCCGGTGGTTTGCTTCAGCAGATAGAGATTCCTGAGTGGAAGTGG
>ML475740.1:46803-66254 GCA_005239535.1 Nicotiana rustica
TCACTATGGACTTTGTTGTTGGACTCCCACGGACTCAGAGGAAGTTCGACGTCGTTTGGGTTATTGTGGATAGGCTGCTAAGTTAGCACACTTCATTCCTACGGCAGTTACCTATTCTTTAGAGCGGTTGGCAGAGATTTATATCTGTGAGATCGTTCGTCTTCATGGTGTGCCCGTGTCTATCATTTCTGATCAAGGTACGCAGTTCACCTCGCACTTTTGGAGGGCAGTACATCGTGAGTTGGGTACGTGGGTTGTGTTGAGCACAACATTCCATCCTCAGACGGCCGGGCAACCCGAGCGTACTATTCAGATCTTGGAGGATATGATCTGCGCATGTGTTATAGACTTCGGAGGATCATGGGATCAGTTCTTCCCCCTTGCATATTTCGCCTACAATAACAACTACCAGGCGAGCATTCAAGTGGCTCCCTATGGAGCATTATATGGTAGATGGTGCATGTCGCCAGTTGGGTGGTTTGATCCGGGGGGGGCTTGGTTGTTGGGTACTGATCTATTACAGGAGGCCTTGGACAAGGTCAGTATATACAGGATCGACTTCGCACAACTCAGTCCAGGCAGAAGAGTTATGCCAACCGTAGCGTTCGTGATGTGGTATTCATGGTCGGAGAGAGGGTATTGCTTCGGGTATCACCTATGAAGGGTGTCATGAGGTTTGGAAATAAAGGCAAGTTGAGCCCTAGATATATCGGGCCTTTTTAGATTCTAGAGAGAGTGGGAGAGGTGTCTTATATGCTTGTGTTTCCCCCGGGGTTATCAGCAGTTCATCCAGTGTTCCATGTGTCCATGCTCCGGAAGTATCATGGTGACCCGTCCCACGTATTAGATTTTTTCTCTATCCAGTTGGACCTGGACCCGTGTTTTGACGGTCCCAGTGGGTCCGTAATGAAATATGGGTCCTGGGTGTATGCCTGGAATCGAATTCCGAGGTCCCTAGCTCGAGATATGAATTTTTGTTAAAAATTGAAAGACTGAAAATCTAATGATTTTAAGAATTTTGTTAATGTTTGATATTGTTGGTGTCGGGTCCGTATTGGTTCCGGAGCCTGGTACATGTCCAAAATAATATTTATACCTTATCTATGAAATTTGATGAGAAACGGAGTTGATTTGACGTGATTCGGACGTCCAGTTGTGAAAATAGGAATTTTTTAAGTGTTCTTGAGAAATTCATGTGATTTGATGCTAAATTCGTAAATCTAGGTGTTATTTTGGTGATTGGATCGCACGAGCAAGTTTGTATGATATTTTTAGACTTGTGTACATGTTTGGTTTGGAGCCGCGAGGGCTCGGGTGAGTTTTGGATAGGCTACAGAGTGATTTGAAACTTAGGAAATTGCTGGTGTTCTTCAGTTCTTGTTGCAGGCCTCTGATCTCGCAAGGCTTCACATTTGCGACCATTGTTGGGTTTGCATTTGCGAGCTACTTAGCTGGGCCAAGCAGTCCTCGCATTTGCGAGAAATCTTCGCAGTTGCGAAGTTGGTCAAGGGAAGAAGTTCTTCGCATTTGCGAAGAAGAGGGGTCGCAATTTTGATCCTATTTTCACATTTGCGACAGAACCAGAAATGCGACAGGTTTGCATTTATAATACCTTTCTTGCATTTGTGAGCTTCACAATTGCGAAGCTCAGGTCGCAAATCCGGCATCTGCAGCTGTGTAAAAATGAAGTTAGATGGGATTTTTCATTCATTCTTCAAAATTTCAAACCCAAGAACCCTCGAGGCGATTTCTCCAAGACCAATTCTTCCCCAAAACTTTGGTAAGTGATCCTAATCCACTTTCTTTCAATCTCTCATCCTATTTTATGAATTTCCAACCTAAAATCTAGGATTTCCATGGTAGAAATTGGGAGTTTGGGTAGAATTAGGGATTTTTGAGAAATTGGATTTTAGACCTCACATTGAGGTCGGATTTTGAAAGTAATTACATATTCGGGCTCGGGGGTGAATGGGTTTTGGTCTGAACCTCGAGTTTTGACCAAGTGGGCCCGGGGTCGATTTTTGACTTTTGGGAAAAAAGTGTGGGAAACCTAAATTTCTGCATTGTAATTGATTTATTTAGATATATTTGATGTTATTAAGTTAATTATGGCTAGATACGAGTGGTTTGGAGGTGGAAACTAGTGGAAAAGTGGTAATTGAGCAGTGAGTGGCCTGTTGATCGAGGTAAGTGTTGTATCTAACTTCGACTTGAGGGATTAGGAACCCTTGCCTTGATTGTTATGTGAAAATGATGTGAGCGGCGTATATGTGAGGTGACGAGTACCTATGCGCCGCCAATTTATCTTTTTTTGCCTGTTTCTTTCCGTTCTCCTTATATTGTTTCTTCCCTGCTTTAGTTGTTACATGCCTACTTGTAATTCCATGCCTAATTGTTACTTGTTAGATATTGTTCTTCCTTGTTGAAGATAATTATTAATCCGTAGTTTCCCTATCCCCTATTATTTGCTTAATTTGTTCTTGTCTGTGTTTTAATGATATTTTGGATTGGTCTTGCTAGTTAGTATTACCTGAGTAGAGTTTTATTGAGTTTAAGATTTCCATTTTGCCTTGTTCTGATGTTAAAATACTGAGGAGAGTTCTTTGTTAATTGTGGAACCTCTATATTTCCTTTGTAATTGATATAAATATGGTGGGATTGGGTTGCACGCCGCAACAGGAGGAATAAGGGTGATATATTAAGGAGAAGGGTGAATTGTTATTATACGGTGGGATTGGGTTGCACGCCAAAACAGGTTTAATAAGGGTGGAATGTGGTGATATAAGGGTGAATCGTGATTGTGTTTATTATGATATGGTGGGATCGGGTTGCGCGCTGCAATATTTTATCTATATTTGTTATTTATGTTATTAAGAAGAAATAAGGGTGGATTTTTGATTTGTAAGGTGGGATCGGGTTGCGCGTCGCAACAGTTCATGTGTTTATGTATTTTTATTCGACTGTGTAAGTTATTCGATAAGTTTGCATTTCACTTAAGGATTGGTTATAGCTGGATACTGATGAGACACGTTGAGTTCTGTATTTATTCCCTGCAAGTCATTGCTTTTACATTATTCTGCTTTCTTTTATGTCTTAGTATTCACTGTATACAGTTTATATTGTGAGTGTCCCGCCGAAGGCTCGTTACTCCTTCGTCGAGGTTAGGCTCGGCCTTACTAGTATATAGGGTCGGTTGTACTGATACTGCACTCTGCACTTCTTGTGCAGATTTCGGAGCAGGTAGTGGCTGATTGCGAGGTTGGCCAGATCGGAGACCCAAGGTAGTCATGCTGGCATCTGCAGGCCCTGGCGTCCCATTCTAAGCTTCTAAACTTACTGTTTTTCTTTATTTTCCCAAACAATTGTAATTTCTTTCAAACAAATGTTTGTAGAAAATCATAGTGTGTTCGTGAATTTTGACTCCAGATTCTGGGTAGAAGTATTATGTAATTAAAGTCGATATCTATATAGTTCCATATTTGTTTCACTTTGTTTAGCTTGTTTACTGGTAATCACTAAAAATGGAAAGAATTGGCTAAATAACCTCTAACGTTGGCTTGCCTGGAAAGTGAGATGTTAGGCGCCATCACGGTCCCGACGGTGGGAATTTCGGGTCGTGACAAGTTGGTATCACAGCACTAGGTTGCCTAGGTCTCACAATTCACGGAAAAGCTTGGTAGAGTCTGAGGGATCGGTACGGGGACGTCTGTACTTATCTCCCAGAGGCTATAAAGTTAGGAAAAAATTTCACTTTTATTCAACTCTGTCATGCGATTTCATTTTCCCAATACTGATTGAACTCTCCTACTCTTATTCTCTCGCAGATGGCGCGAACGTGTACCTCTTCTTCAGCTGAGCAATAGCTAGAGCCTCCAGCAGGAGCTCCTACGAGGGGAGAGGTCGAGACCGAGGCTGTGCTAGAGGCCGAGGCCGAGGCCGAGGTAGGGGCAGGGCTCAGCCCAGAGCCCGAGCAGAAGCCCTAGCTTTGGAGCCTCAGGTAGAGTTTTATGAGGAGGTTCTAGCTTAGACTATTCCTGCCGGACCATCTCAGGTCTCGGAGGGGTTTATTGCTACCCCAGTGCTTCTGGGTGCTTTGGTACGATTGGTGGGCCTTATGGAGAGTGTGGACCAGACTGGTGCATTCCCCATGGGACCAGCCATATCTCAGGCTGGAGGAGGAGCCCAGACTCCTGCAACCCACACTCCGGAGTAGATGGCTCTCCAGTTTCAGACTCCAGCAGCTCATCCAGTCGGAGTAGTTCAGCTGGTTGCTGCGGCACAGCCCGGTGATGGGTCAGCTATGTCTTATGAGGCCTTATGGTCCATTTCACTGGTGCTAATTCAAAGTATCCCCAAGAGTATCTTGATAGCTGTCATGAGGTTCTTCGAAACATGGGTATATTGGAGACCAATAGGGTCGACTTTGCTGCATTTCAGATGACTGGTTCAACCAAGAAATGGTGGAGGGATTACTTGTTGACCAGACCAGCTGGGTCGCTTGCTCTTACTTGGGACCAGTTCTCTCATCTCTTCTTAGAGAAGTTTCTGCCTATCACCTTGAGAGAGGAGCGTTGTCGTCAGTTCGAGCATCTTCAATAAGGCAACATGAATGTTATGAGACTCGTTTTGTGGATTTGGCCCGTCATGCTATTCTTCTGCTTCCTAGTGAGAGAGAGTGGGTGACGAGTTTTATTGAGGGACTTGCTCAGCCTATTAGATTGTAGATGGCTAAGGAGACTAGCAGCGAGATTTCTTTCCAGGATGTGGTCAATGTCGCCAGACAAGTCGAGATGGTTCTTGGACAGGGAGGTCAGGGGTCAGACAAGAGACCTCGTTATTCCGGTGGATTCAGCGGTGCCTCATCTGGAGGCAGGGGTACTTTTGGTAGAGGCCATCCTCCCAGGTCGTTCCATTCAGCGCTTTAGGCATCTCACAGTGCTTCAGGGAGCCGTGGTTCATATGTGCCTCCTTCGGGGCAGCAAGCCTATAGTGCACCACCAAATCCTATCAGTGCACCTCATATTCAGAGTTATTACCGTGGTTAGCCGGCCCGTCCGGGTCAGTCTCAGTTTCCACAGCCACAGTATCAGAATGGATGTTTCGAGTGTGGTGGTTATGGGAATATCCGGAGGACCTGTCCGAGATTATTGGGTGTTCAACCACATCATCAGATTTCTCGTGCCATGGTTCCGGCACTAGTTGTTGCACCGCCTACCCAGCCAGCCAGGCAGGGGTCAGGTAGCCAGAGCTAGGGGCCAGACTGTTAGAGGTGGAGGCCCGCCAACTAGAGGTCGCCCTAGGAATATTGTTCAGAGTGGTGGGGCTCAGCCTCAATGTTATGTTTTTCCAGCCAGACCTGAGGCTGAGTCATCCGATGTTGTTATTACAAGTACTATTTCAGTTTTCAGTAGAGATGCTTCAGATCTATTTGATCCGGGGTCTACTTACTCTTATGTGTCGTCTTATTTTGCTTCATATTTGGTTGTGCCTCGTGATTCTTTGAGTGACCCTGTATGTGTGTCCACACTTTTGGGGGATGATATTGTTGTAGATCGTGTATATCGCTCGTGTGTGGTCATTATTAGGAGTCTTGAGAGTAGTGTAGATCTTCTACTCCTCGATATGGTTGATTTCGATGTTATATTGGGTATGGATTGGCTGTCACCTTATCACGATATTTTGGACTGTCACGCCAAGACAATGACCTTAGCCTTGTCAGGGCTGCCTCGATTAGAGTGGAGAGGGACTCCTGGCCATTCTACCAGCAGGGTTATTTATTATATGAAGGCTCAGCGTATGGTCGAGAAGGGGTGTTTGGCCTATTTGGCTTATGTTCATGATTTTGGTGCGGAGGTTCCTTCTATTGATTTCGTGCCTGTTGTTCGTGAATTACCAGAGGTATTTTCTGTAGACCTGCCGAGAATGCCACCCGACAGGGATTTTTACTTTTGTATTGATTTGGCTCTAGGAACTCAGCCCATTTCCATTCCGCCATACCGGATGTCCCCATCAGAGCTGAAAGAATTGAAGGAACAGTTGCAGGATTTGCTTGATAAGGTCTTCATTAGACCTAGTGTCTCATCACGGGGTGCACCGGTTTTGTTTGTGAAGAAGAAGGATGGGTCTATGAGGATGTGTATAGATTATCGGTAGTTGAACAAAGTCAGCATCAAGAACAAGTATTTGTTCCCGATGATTGATGATTTATTCAATCAGCTTCAGGGTTCCAAGGTGTTTTCGAAGATTGATTTGAGATCTGGCTACCATCAGTTGAGGATTAAGGCATCTGATGTCCCTAAGACAGCTTTTCGGACGCGGTATGGGCACTATGAGTTTCTGGTGATGTCATTTGGGCTGACCAATGCCCCAACAACATTTATGAATTTGATGAACCGAGTGTTTCAAGCCTTATTTGGATTCCTTTGTGATTATGTTTATTGATGACATCTTGATATACTCCCGCAGTCGGGAGGAACATGAGCAGTACCTTAGGATAGTGCTCCAGACTCTGAGGTACAATCAGTTGTATGCTAAATTTTTGAAGGCGAGTTTTGGTTGGATTCGATCGCATTCTTGGGCCACGTTGTATCAACAGAGGGCATTTAGGTAGATCCTAAGAAGATTGAGGCAGTCAAGAACTGGCCTAGACTCACTTCAGCCACGGAGATCAGGAGCTTCTTGGGTTTGGCAAGTTAATACCGTCGATTTGTGGAGGGGTTTTCATCTATAGCATCCCCATTGACCAGGTTGACCCAAAAGGGTTCCCTATTTAGATGGCCGGACGAGTGTGAGGTGAGCTTTCAGAAGCTCAAGACAGCTTTGACTACAACGTCGGTGTTGGAGTTACCATCAGGTTCAGGATCTTACATGGTATATTGTGATGCCTCCCGTGTTGGGCTTGGAGCAGTATTGATGCAGAAGGGCATGGTGATTGCATATGCGTCTCGGTAGTTGAAGGTTAATGAGAAGAATTACCCTGTCCATGATTTAGAGTAAGCAGCCATTGTTCCTGCGCTGAAGATTTGGAGGCACTATCTTTTTGGCGTGTCGTGTGAGGTTTTCACGGATCATCGCAACCTTCAGTATTTGTTCAAGCAAATGGATCTCAATTTGAATCAGAGGAGGTGGTTGGAGCTATTGAAAGACTATGATATCACCATCATGTACCATCCCGGGAAGGCCAATGTGGTGGCCGACGCATTGAGTAGAAAGGCAGCGAGTATGGGAAACCTTATGTTCATTCCAGTCGGTGAGAGGCCGCTAGCATCAGATGTTCAAACTTTGGCCAACCAGTTTGTGAGGTTGGATATTTCAGAGCCAGTCGTGTTCTAGCTTGCACAGTCGCTCGGTCTTCCTTACTTGAGTGTATCAGAGATCAGCAGTATGATGGCCCTCATTTGTTAGTCCTTAGGGACACAGTACGACACGATAGTTCCAAGCAGGTTACTGTTGGATATGACGGAGTTATGAGGATGCAGGGTCGCGTATGTGATCCTAATGTTGATGGGCTTCGTGAGTTGATTCTTGAGGAGGCTCGCAGTTCTCGGTATTCTATTCACCCGGGCGCCGCCAAGATGTACCAGGACTTGCGACAACATTATTGGTGGAGGAGGATGAAGAAGGATATAGTTGTTTATGTATCTCGGTGCCTGAATTGACAGCAGGTGAAGTATGAGCATTAGAGACCCGGTGGTTTGCTTCAGCAGATAGAGATTCCTGAGTGGAAGTGGAAGCGTATCACTATGGACTTTGTTGTTGGACTCCCACAGACTCAGAGGAAGTTCGACGTCGTTTGGGTTATTGTCGATGGGCTGAATAAGTCAGCACACTTCATTCCTATGGCAGTTACCTATTCTTTGGAGCGGTTGTTAGAGATTTATATCTGTGAGATCGTTCGTCTTCACGGTGTGCCCGTGTCTATCATTTTTTATCAAGGTACGCAGTTCACCTCGCACTTTTGGAGGGCAGTACAGCGTGAGTTGGGTGCGTGGGTTGAGTTGAGCACAATATGCCATCCTCAGACGGACGGGCAGTCCGAGCGTACTATTCAGATGTTGGAGGATATGCTCTGCGCATGTGTTATAGACTTCGAAGGATCGTGAGATCAGTTATTTCCCCTTGCATAGTTCGCTACAACAACAGCTACCAGTCGATCATTCAAATGGCTCCTTATGAGGCATTATATGGTAGACGGTGCAGGTCGCCAATTGGGTGGTTTGATCCAGGGGCTCGGTTGTTGGGTACTGATCTAGTACATGAGGCCTTGGACAAGGTCAAGATTATACAGGATTGACTTCGCACAGCTTAGTCCATGCAAAAGAGTTATGCCGACCGTAGAGTTCTTGATGTGGTATTCATGGTCGGAGAGAGGGTATTGCTTCGAGTATCACCTATGAAGAGTATCATGAGGTTTGGGAAGAAGGGCAAGTTGAGCCCTAGATATATCGGGCCTTTTGAGATTCTCGAGAGAGTGGGAGAGGTGGCTTATAGGCTTGCGTTGCTCCCGAGGTTATCAACAGTTCATCCAGTGTTCCATGTGTCCATGCTCCGGAAGTATCATGGTGACCCGTCCCACATATTATATTTTAGCTCTGTCCAGTTGCACAAGGATTTGACTTATGAGGAGGAGCCAGTGGCTATTCTAGCCCGGCAGGTTCGTCAGTTGAGATCAAAGAGTTACCCTTCAGTTCGAGTGCAGTGGAGAGGTCAGCCCGCTGAAGCAGCTCCTTAGGAGTCCGAGTCGGACATGCGGAGTAGATATCCCCACCTATTCACCAGTTCAGGTACTTTTCTATGTTCGTTCGAGGACGAACGGTTTTTTAGAGGTGGAGAATGTGATGACCCAAAAGGTCATCTTATGTTTTAGGACTCTATTTTGTGCTCTTTAGCCTTAGAAGTCTCATTTTTACCCTCCTCGATTTGTGTGCGCAGTCCGAGCGTGTTTCCGTGAAAAACTTTTATGTTGAAGGTTGATGGAAATAATAACTTTTCCTTAAAAGTTGATTTTAGTTGAATTCGGTCAATGTTTTGAGTAAATGGACCTGGACCCGTATTTTGACGGTCCCGGTGGGTCCGCAATGAAATATGGGTCCTGGGCGTATGCCCGGAATCGAATTCCGAGGTCCCTCCTAAATTTAAGCATTGTAATTAATTTCTTTAGCAATATTTGATGTTATTAAGTTAATTATGTCTAGATACGAGTGGTTTGGAGGTGGAAACTAGAGGAAAATCGGTAATTGAGCAGTGAGTCTCGTGTGGATCGAGGTTAGTGTTGTGTCTAACTTCGACTTGAGGGATTAGGAACCCTTGTCTTGATTTTTATGTGAAAATCATGTGAGCGGCGTATATGTGAGGTGACGAGAACCTATGCACCGCCAATTTATCTGTTTTTGCATGTTTCTTTCCGTTCTCCTTATATTGTTTGTTCCCTGCTTTAATTGTTACATGCCTACTTGTAATTCCATGCCTAATTGCTACTTGTTAGATATTGTTCTTCCTTGTTGAAGATAATTGTTAATTCGTAGTTTCCCTATCCCCTATTATTTGCTTAAACTGTTCTTGTTTGTGTTTTAATGATATTTTGGATTGGTCTCGCTGAGTAGTATTATCTGAGTAGAGTTTTATATAGTTTAAGATTTCCATTTTTCCTTTTCTGAAGTTAAAGTATTGAGGAGAGTTTTGTGTTAATTGTGGAACCTCTATATTTCCTTTGTAATTGATATAAATATGTTGGGATCGGGTTGCACGCCTCAATAGGAGGAACAAAGGTGATATATTGAAGAGGAATAAGGGTGAATTGTTATTATACAGTGGGATCAGGTTGCACGTCGCAACAGGTTTAATAAGGACGGAATATGGTGATATAAGGGTGAATCGTGATTGTGTTTATTATGATATGGTGGGATCGGGTTGTACGCCGTAATGTTTTATCTATATTTTGTTATTTATGCTATTAAGAAGAAATAAGGGTGGATTTTTTAATTTTACGGTGGGATCGGGTTGCGCGCCGCAACAGTTCATGTGTTTATGTATTTTTCTTCGACTGTGTAAGTTATTTGATAGTTTTGCATTTCACTTAAGGATTGGTTATAGCTAGATACTGATGAAACACGTTGAGTTCTGTATTTATTCCCTGCAAGTCATTACTTTTACATTATTCTGCTTTCTTTTCTGTCTTAGTATTCACTGTATACAGTTTATATTGTGAGTGTCCCGCCGTAACCTTGTCACTCCTTCGTCGAGTTTAGGCTCGGCACTTACCAGTATATGGGGTTGATTGTACTGATACTGCACTCTGCACTTCCTGTGCAGATTTCGGAGCAGGTAGTGGCTGATTGTGAGGTTGGCCAGATTATACAGCTCGGAGATCCAAGGTAGTCATGCTGGCGTCCGCAGGCCCTGGCATCCTTTTCTACGCTTCTATACTTACTGTTTTTCTTTATTTTCCCAAACAGTTGTAATTTCTTTCAGACAAATATTTATAGAAAATCATGGTGTGTTCGTGAATTGTGACTCCATATTCTGGGTAGAAGTATTATGTAATTAAAGTCGATATCTATATAGTTCCACGTTTATTTCGCTCTGTTTAGCTTGTTTACTGGTAATCACTAAAAATGGAACGAATTGACTAAATAACCTCTAATGTTGGCTTGCCTGGCAAGTGTGATGTTAGGCGTCATCACGGTTTCGATAGTGGAAATTTTGGGTCGTGACATATATGGCACTATTTCCTTATTTTAGTTTATTTTAAAAAGAATAGTATTTTTTTTATAACTAAAAGTAATTATTTAAATATTATTTATCGTTAATGAGAAAATTTATGATAATATAAATATTTTAAAAATTTTAAAGTCACACAAATATTATGACATATCAAAGATTACAAGTTTCAAAAATTCTATATCATACGTATTGAAACAAAAAGGGAGTAACTTATACGTAAAAGTTGCACTTTTTGTTGGAAAGAGTAGTTGGTGCATGTACTTTGGATCTATTAACTTAGGGGTTGTTTGGTATCCAGTTAGATATGAGTTATCTATGTATTAAAATAAGGATAATTTTATACATTGTTTGGTCAAAAGAAGGGGAAAAAAATAATCTACTCATAGAAGCTAACATAAGTTATATAATATTTGGTTGTTTTTCCTCTTTTCCACATAAAATATACATTGCTAATACAATGTTTGGTTCATGTTTTTCTTTTCCGCATAACTAATACATGTATAAGTTACGAGGAAATCTATGTATTATTTATGCAGGGTAGAAGATGAAATAACTTATACATATATTAGTAATACTTGAATTAAAACACAAAATGACAAGAATACCCTTTATTCAAACTTGTATTTTTTTGTTTAAAAATATATATTTAAACAATACTAACAATTTTAATAAATAAACTAAGCTAATGGAGTAATAAATAACACTCACATTACATTTATATTACTAATCCTTTTATAGATACCGCATAACTCCATGTATAACTAATATATACATATATAATTAATACCTTTATAACTAATACTTGCATAAAACCACCACATAAAATTATTGAATTTGTACGTGACAACAGAAACGGCTGGCTTTTTCAACATGGAAGGATTGAGAAACGAGAGAGTGAGAGATATTTCTTTAAATATCAAGATTTTTTGGGAAGTTGAAGATTCATGCCTAAGTGTGAAAATGAAGTGGTTTGTCCGGTTCTGGGGGTTTGAGATATTTCTCCATACTGCAAAAATTTGTATATTTTTGTGGTTGCAAATGAATTTATACTATCCTTCTTTTATCTGAAACAGTCCTAATTTTCTCATCCTACAGCTTCCAAAATGGCAGCAATGGCTGCAGCATCAACAAACACCTCCCTATTTTCAGCAACTCGATCTGCTTCTAATAGTAATGCATCTCCTTCCGTTTCAAATATATATGGTACGTTCTTGCTATCATTTTTCCATTTAATTGTCACAATAGCAAAGCCGCAAATTCATAATAGAGATTAAAAATATATTAGAGTGTTATACTTAGGATCGGAACCTGTGATTGAAGATAATTTTGAACATCTTTTGCTACTATACTGGAATCTTTCCTTGAGGATTCAATAGTTCATATAATCCAAAAGAATTTTTTTTTGCCTTATTTGCATATTACAACATTCATTTGAATCCCTTTACCTCCCTTTAGCTTCGCCCCTGTGATGATATCTTAGTTCTTGGTGTTATACTAGCTTTGATGTTAATTCCGATGTTGAACAAAGTGTGAGAATTGAGATTTAGAGAAAAGTTGTAAAAAAACTCCTAATTTGGTTTTTTTTCCTGAAAAATTCATCATTGGAATTAAGCATGACCAAATTGAGTAGAATTAGTAGATAGAATTCGTATAGTCAACTCCAATGAATTAGGGATTATAATGTGGCAGAGCTAATTAATATGTTGATATAAATTTGCGTAATGATTTTGTCTAACACGCAAATAACCATTAGAGACTCAGCCAATGCTCTTTGACAGTGGCGGAGCCATTGAACCAAGGAGTGTCACCCTTCACCAGAAAATTATACTATATTGCTAGATAATTTTTTTTATTTGATGTATTTACTATAAGTTGATTCCCCTTAACTTTTTGATGTATCTAATTATTTATTATTTATATTGTGACACCTTTTGATAAAAATTCTGGCTCCGCCACTGCTCATTGAGCTCTTCAGTTTCTTTTAAGAGATATCACCCCTTTTTTCCTCCTGATCTTTGAAGTAATCTGTTTTAGTTCGTCTATTGCACTTTTACTTTTGCATTAATTTCATTTCTCAAACGTGTCTCTATATTCAAAACGCAGCTACAATTTTTATGGGAGCTCACTTGAGAAGATGTTATCCAGCTTCAAGGAAACTAGTCAGGATTAGCCGAGGAATAGTTGCAGCAACCGTTGCAACTTCCCCTGCAGAAGAAGTCAAAGAGTAAGCTCCACCTTTCTCTTTTCTTCTGCATTCTGATGAGATAATTGTGGGGAATAATAGTGTTAAAAGTATGATCAAGGGTGTAGGTTTATTTGAAAATAACTGTTGAAGTTTGTGTCTTTTGAGTCATCCTAGATTGTTCATTATTTATGGTTTAACTGTTATATACATATTCGTTTGTCTACTTTGATGTTTTGTAACAGGAGAGTTTTTTCATCATATTACCAATGTAGATCATTGTTATCTTCATCTAACAACATTTTGTACCTTAAAATATTTCAAGAAGAGCCCCAACGGTTTGTTCCCAAGTGTAGTTCAATCTTTAATGTAGTTCAGTTCATATCCTAAGTTAATGGAATTGATGTTTCTACAATTTTTGCATATATTGCAAGTTAGCTGCTTTTATGATCGACGGTCACATGGTATGGAACTATGGAAGTTTTAACAATCGCGAACTTTCATGTTTACAGATACTCACTTCCTACATGGGCTAAATTTGACCTTGGAAGAGCACCTGTCTATTGGAAAACAATGAATGGTCTTCCCCCTACTGCAGTATGTTTCACATTTCCAAAATATGGATAGATATTTTTTAATACAATGAATGTAAATGCCTTTTAATCTGGTTCCTAAATCTTTTTTTTTTTTGACAGGGAGAGAGACTGAAGCTTTTCTACAATCCGGCTGCAAGCAATATGGTTCCTAATGAAGAGTTTGGAATTGCTTTTAATGGTAATTTCTTGTTGGTTTTGTGAAACTTGGTGCCTAATATGAATTTCCAGTCACATAATTACTCAGATACTGAAGCTAAAAAAATACTAAATTCATTAGGAAATGTGTTCTCTAGAAAAACTCACCAGGTTTCTTCCTTTTTTGCTTCTCTTTGTTACTACAGCATTCTGTTTCATTTTAATGTACTCAAATATCTGATTTTAAAGAATCAACTTCTCCTGCCTTTTGCATGTATGCAATTTTCTTAATCTGCTATACACTGTTTATTAGAACCTGTGATATAAAAGTTGATGCACCTCTATTCAAATGCTGACTTCTTGAGCCTTAATTCAGGAGGTTTCAATCAGCCAATCATGTGTGGTGGTGAGCCTAGGGCAATGCTCATGAAAACTAGAGGGAAAGCAGATCCTCCTATTTATACGATTCAGATATGTATCCCAAAGCATGGTCAGTTTTGGTCTAGATACCTGTCTTAGCTACTACATGAGAAGATTAAATCTTTGCCTCTTATTTTGACATTTTGTTTAACTGTTTGCAGCTCTTAGTTTGATCTTCTCATTCACGAATGGAACCGAATGGGATGGTCCCTATAGACTACAATTTCAAGTCCCTAATGCTTGGCGAAATAAACCAACCGAGTTCTTCACTGAGGTAGCATATATTCAGTTGTTATCTTTTACTAGTTAACTAGCTTGATTTTCAATCATGCTTTTGTCATTTTTATTAGAAGAGGAATATATGAATCATGTTCATTATTCTCTTTGATGATGATGTGCAGGGACTTGCAGGGGAGTTGAGTCAGGAGGGTGCGTGTGACAAGGCAATTTTCCCGGACACGAATATTGTGATCACAAGATGTGCTATGGTTGGTAACTTGTCTGTAGAAGGAGTAAGTAAAAATCATCTTCCTCATTTGTTTCTGTTCCAATGTTTTCCTTTTATTTTGAAAGTTGAAAGTTTCATTTAAAAAGCTAGTAGTATTTTGATTAGAAGAGACTCTATGCTGATGCAGGGTGATCGTTGCGATCTTGATATAGTACCTGGATGCATTGACCCAAGCTCTCCCTATTACAATCCACTAGCCAATGTTGATGATGGATCTTGTCCACCATATTCAGATGCTGAGGATTAACTTTCACTACATATGACCGATGCTTATACCTTAGTGTTATCGATGAGAGTCTTTCACACTAGGGGATCGTTTGGTAGGATGCATTAGCTTTGTGTATGGGTTCACCTTCCACTATTTCCCTTACCCTTCACCTTTCCCTGGTTCCCCTGTGTGATAAAGCAAACATCTAGACTTAGTAAAGAGAAACACTTGAGTAAATATACTTGAAATGTCCAGTTATACAAGTAGCATTTGTACTGGTATATTGTGCAGAACCTTACAGAACTTTTGATAATTACTGTTGGCAATTTGGCATATAGCCGAAAAAGCTCTGCTACAAGATTCTTCTTGTATTATTGGGTGTTGAGCCATCCCCAAACCCCTTGGAACAAATGCCATTATTTGTATAAACTTATTAGAACTATGAGCATATCACCTAAAGAAAATTAAGAACATATATAATATACATCGTTCAAGTCCAAAGCAACAGGTTAAGTTAAATCCACAAAATTCGTCCTAAATCCGCCTCTCAGTTTGCAACAGCACCATAAGGAACTTTACAAGAAGAGATTTCAGGGCTAGGAGAGAAGGATTATAATATTCAGTAGAACTCTCTGAAAAACAGAACTAAGTGGATTACGCATTCTTAAACGTTTAGTAACTATAACATGGCATGATAGCTGAAACTAGACATAATTTTTATGTTCGATAAATGTTCTCGAAAATTGTACAAGGATGCTTAAAAGATAAGTAGAAAGAAAACCAGGGGGAATTCACGTGGGAGGGTGTTGGGTACATGCACCATGCTCCTCTCCTAGGTTATGTATAAACAGTACTAACTTTTCAGATTATACACCAAATTATATTTGTGGTTACTCATACTCAAGTGTTGTTGCTATTGTTTGTTTATTACTTCTTTTTCACTGTTCTTGAGCCAATGGTCTATCGGACTAGCCTCTCTATCTTCATAACACATTACCCTCGGACCCCATTTGTGGGATTTCATTGGATTTTTTTTTGTTGTTGTCACCCATGTTCATGTGACTACTTTGACAAGATGTATATAGCATACCAGGGGCGGAGCTAGAGTGCTCCAAACGGGTTGGGTTGAACTCAGTAACTTTAGTTCAAATTCTATATTTGTCTTATAAAATTTATTGAACATATATAAATTATTATTTAAAACCGAGTAACTTAAAATGCTTAGAATTTCGAATTCATAAATTTGAAATTTTAACTCCGCATACGAAAAAAACCTTTTAAATCTTGTGATATTAAATATGTCTCGCATGGTTGAAGCCTGAAATCTAGAGTGCTCCTTACGGGGAGCTAAGGACTGGTTAAATTAAAGTACCCCTCTATTCTTTCATAGTTGTCTACACTTGACTTTGCACTCCACTTTAAAAAAAAATAAATACATACATTTTTTGTTGTTCGTGGTGTGGATGATTCCTCCTTCTGACAACAACGTGTGATAACTAAATATGAAAATGAACAAGGTGTTCTTGGATCGTGTGAGTGGAAAGGTAGAATAAACAACAAAATCAGTCATTGTAGAAAGGAAAACTTTTTGTATTATCTCTCAAGAGTCAACTTCTTACAAGTGTTCTTATCAGAAAAATGAATCAATCCCCTTTTTGCTCCTTATCTCTTACTATTTCTACGGAATATTTCTAGAAAACCCTAAAAAGTACAACCAGGGGAATATTCGACTGAATGTTCCTTTTGGTAATTCCAAGACTATCCTAGTCGTTACTCTTATGCTTCTCTGTTCGACCTCGGTCTTGATATCTTTCTTGGCGACTCCTCGTTATTGGGCCCTGCTCGACCTCGGCCATAACTTCTACACTTGTTCATTCACACTGAGATGAGCTTAGTCGGATTTTGACCCATACAGTTAGTAGCTCCGCTTATTGAGGGCGTCTTCTGGTCGACCTCAGTGAGCGAACTTTATCAGCCACAGTTCTGGAGAGATCACGACGTGATGGCCGAGCAGAAGTGATTATCGTCGAGATGGTGACATGTCGTTCCGAGGGTTGTGGTCAATGAGGTAGTTACAGGATGACGTCAATGGCCGAGCAGAAGTGATTATCGTCGAGATGGTGACATGTCGTTCCAAGGGTTGTGGTCAATGAGGTAGTTACAGGATGACGTCACGACCACATGCGTCATCGTTGCACATCTTCCCGATGCGCAGCATCATTTCTCGAGCCTCTGTCGCTTCGATTTAGGGCCACTAACGGTTATTTGCACCGGTTCGGGCACCCCAGTTGTCTATAAATAAGGGGGGAAAGCTACTCAATGAAATTTTCGCATTTTCTAGCTTCTTTACCTCTGCATTTTGCTTCTTCTTCTTCTCCCTGTATTCTTTCTCTCTGTATCTTCCACCATTAACATCCTTTCTCTGCTTCCGGCTCTAGCGCACACACACTATCGGAAAATGACTAACATGATTCCCAACTCTGAGATAGTTTCTGACCCTACCCCATTATCGGTGTCCATGCCCTCTAGTGGCGGAGAACCCATGGTTATGGAGGACGAAAGCTTCCCCACTGTGGAGGAGGTCATTCCTCGTAACCCAACTTCCAGGTCCGACTTCTCTAAGGAACCCGTTCAAGACCCCGAGCCGGTAAGGTCCGAGATAGAGTTGAAGCATATCTCCGCCCTCAGATCCAAATACCACATTCCTGCCCATGTTGACATCGTTCCGGCAGGAGACAACGTGATACAAGTTCACCGGCCTGGGTATTGTGCATTCTATGCCTACCCGTTTCTAGTGGGATACTCTCTTCCTCTTCCTTCATTGGTGGAGGATTTCTTCCGTTATTACGGTGTCTGCGCAGCCCAAATTTCTCCTTATATCTACAAGGTCTTCCTCATGCTACCGAAGTATGCGGAGTTGGCCGGCTGCGGAATTTCCATCCGCCATTTGCTACACCTCTTCGCGCGCAGCTTACATAGGGGTATGATGATTCACCTTTACCACCGCGGAACCAAGGGGTTGGTGGCCGAAATGGATGAAAAATCAAATCGCCGGTTTTGGTTTAGCTATTTCTTTGTAAAAATCGAGCACGTGGTGGCAAACCCTAGCAGGTTCCCTGAGCAGTGGAAATTTGCTCGTAAGTGTATTCGCCAACTGAATCACATTCTTTTCTCTTTTTTCTGTGTTTCGTAACTTACCTGCTTTTTTCCCTTTCGTGTAGCTGAGGGGCACCCCCCTTCTCTGGTCGCCGACATCGCTGACTGGGTAGGCACAAATCCTCCCCTTCATCGTAGGGATTCGTGACTGGGTGTATTTGAACAAGAAGTTTGGGCCCAAGCCCTCGACTGGTAAGATGAACCTCGTCTTGTAGATATTTTGACTTCGTTATAGTTCATCTCCCCTTTGTACTTATGATTCTTTTATTAGCGTTAGGTTGGAGGAATTCCAAGAAGGCGAAGGCTCCCGTTCCTTCCTTCCGTCAGGCGGTTGCCTCGGCCGGGATGCAATTCGTGTTGGCCAAGTCTGTGCGGAATGCTTCTCCTCAGACATCGCCGTTGGGTGAATCTGGCCCACAGGCGGCCATTGCATAAACAGAGACCCCAGGGTGCCCGGTGACATACCTGATAGATGAGTCTTCTCCCGGCAAAGAGGAAACGACATTGTTGAAGAGGCGGAGGGTAGAGACTAGCGGAGTCTCCACGGCCGCTGTTGCGCCTGAGGGGCGATCATATTGAACGTGGAGTCGACGCATCCTCTGGTTATCGAGGTTGCTCCCGCGCCAGAGGTCGTCATAGAGGGGAGGCCGTTGGAGGCAGAAGGGGCTGCCACGGGGGGAGGGCAGCCATAGACCGCCGAGGTTGGCTCTGATAGGTTTAAGTTCAAGTTTCAATGATGACAATATTATCTTATGTTATATTTGCAAGACAAACAAAAAGGAAAGAATGGAGATACTCAGCAAGATTGCTAGTGGATTCGAAATAGCAAGTAAGAATGAAGATTGACTCGTCCTCAATCAAAGGAACTTAGATTTCCAATCATGGATAACTCAGATTGCCAATCATGGATTCTCAAATTACGAAGATCGTCAGTGGTTACTGCGCTCGTGAAATAAGCTACTCCAAGCACAAACGACTCCTTAAATCAGGTTGTGACAAGGAAGGTCACAATCGAATCTGGTCTCTTCAAATAGCAAGATTCGAAGAGGCACCCCTTGGGTCAAATCCCTTAATCAAAGATCTTGTGCCTATGATTTCGCTGATGTCTCAATGTCTTTTTTTCTCTCCTATAAGAAGGCTGATCCATCAAGAAGAAGACTGCGCAACTACACACATTGTATTCTAAGTCTGTCTACTTCTTAGTTCAAGAACTGTAATTCTTAGTTATCAGTGTCTCAAAAAATATAGAGATCTGGAACATAAAAGAGAGTTGTGTCAACTATTTTGAACTCAAGAGTTGATACTGTTCGTTGATGGTGAATGCGATAAAACCATCTGTATTGTAACTTTGTTCAAAGATATTAAGGGAACCCTTGTGACACAAGGGAAACTGGATGTAAGTACCACAACAGTACCGAACCAGTATAAATCGTTGTTTGTTATTTACTTCTCTTTACTGCTTACTTTCATTCTGTTCTATGGTCAGTCAACTAATCCTTGTGTTAGTCGACTAAATTTTAAATA
>ML475740.1:66706-93415 GCA_005239535.1 Nicotiana rustica
ATCAGAGCAAGGCTCACAATGTTTGCTTAACCGCTAATGAGGAAAATATTATGGGATCCAATACTATTGTCGGTGCTCTCTTTCAAGAAGGAACATCTCAGGTTCGACACCCTTACTTCAATGGTCAGCATTTCTCAAAACTGTTGCTTTCAAGGCAACTGTAACTGAACCAAAAAATGAAGACGAAGAAGAAGGGGGAGAACAAGATGAAAACATTGCAATGCTCTCTCAAGTCGTGACCAGCATGATGAGAAGAAACAGAAATAACAGAAGAGGTAAGTCCAACTTCAGGAAAGGAAGGGTGAGCAATAAAGCTGATAAAAATGATGGAAGATGTTACAAATGCGGAAAGTTCGGTCATATCCAAGCTGACTGTCTGAAATTAAAGAAGAAGCTTAGAAGAAACATGCAAAAGAAGAAATATTTTGGAGCATGGAGTGATGAGGAATAATCTGATCACGAAATTGCTAACATATGCTTCATGGATCTAAGTGACAACGAAGAATCAGGGGAACTTGGGCTATTGGCAGACAACGACGATGAGGAAGACGACTCAAGAAAACCTTGGTCACCATCGAATGAAGGAACTCGTGAGGTACGTACTGCTTTGTGCCCTAATTGTTATGAACTTCAAGAATTTGTTGATATTGCTCTTGCAGCCATAGAAAGAATAGTAAATGAGCTTAGAAAAGTCAAGAGAGATAAAAGAAGGACTGGGCCCTGAAACTAGAAGTGTGCGAAATTGAACGTGATATGATTCAAGACGAAGTAAATGAAATCAAGCTTCAATTGAATGGCATGCAAAGGACCACGGGTCGCAGTCCAGTCAAGTCAAATAAGACTACTCATCACAAAAAGAAAATCGCTTGTTCCATTTGTGGTAAAAATGGCCATAGCACTAATAATTACAGGAACAGAATTAGAGCTAAAATTGGTTCTGGTAACTTTAACAGCTCATCTTTCTCCTACTGTGGTAAAAGAGGTCATACCTCAAATTATTGCAGGTTCAAAAACAACAGGACATGGGTCTGGAGACCAAAATCTTCAAATCAAACTAATACTCAGCAGTCTAACCATTCAGGACCGAAGCAGGCTTGGGTACCTAAAAATGAGTAATCTTGTTTTGTAGGAACACCAAAAGAAGAATAGAAAAGGAAAATGGTATATCGACAGTGTGTGTTCCAGACATATGACGGGTGACAAACAATTGTTCAAATCAGTCACCAAGATAGATAGAGGAACAGTTACCTTTGGTGACAAATCCAAAGGAAATGTTATTGGTGTTGGAAAAGTTCCATTAAGTTCAACATGTGATGTAGATGAAGTCTATTTATTTGATGAACTTGGTTATAATCTTCTCAACATCAGTCAACTGTGTGACAATGATAATGAGGTTCGTTTTAAGAAACATGGTTGGTTTATAGAAGACGAATCAGGTAATATCATTTGCTTAGGTAATAGAGACAGAAATGTCTATACTATCAAAAACTTAGAAAAGTTTAGGGATAAAATTTGTCTTACTTCTATGATCGAAGATCCCTGGATTTGGCGTAGAAAACTTGGCCATGCAAGTATGCATACCATTCATAAAATTTCCAAACATGATCTTGTTATTGGTCTCCCAAAACTAGATTTTTTGAAAGATCATATATATGATGCATGTCAACTAGGAAAACAAACTTGATCCTCTTTCAAAATCAAAAACATTGTTTCTACCTCTAAACCTCTTCAATTGCTGCATATGGATTTATTTGGACCTACTAGAACTGCTAGTATAAGAGGTAAGAAATATGCTTTTGTTATTGTAGATGATTTCTCTATATTTACATGGGTTATGTTTTTTAGTCATATAGATGATGCTCTAAAGAATTTTGAAGTTTTCTGTAAGAAGGTTCAACGGGAAAATGGATACTACATCTCCACCATCAGAAGTGATCATGGAGGAGAATTTGAAAGCAGAGCTTTTGAAAATTTCTGCAATGATCAAGGAATATCTCATAATTTCTCATCACCAAGATCTCCTCAACAAAATGGAGTAATAGAGCATAAAAACAGACCTTGCAGGATATGGCAAGAACCACGATCGTGAAAAACTCTCTACCTCATCATTTATGGGCAGAAGCTGTGAGTACAACATTTCACATCATTAACAGATGTCTTATTCGTCCAATTCTCAAAATGACTCCCTATGAACTATGGAATGGTAAGAAACCAAACATCAACTATTTCCACCCTTTTGGATGCAAATGTTTTACTCATAACAATGGGAAGGACAATCTGGGTAAGTTTGATCCAAAAAGTGATGAGGGTATATTTCTTGGGTACTATCCCTCAAGTAGAGCATATAGAGTTTATAATAAGAGAGCCTTATATATTGAAGAATCTATTCATGTTGTTTTTGTTGATACTAACCCTCGCCTAAGGAAGGAACATATTCCTGAAGATGAGGAAATCTCTTGTGCTCCAAAGTCTGTTATTGTAGGTAAGGATCATCAAAATGAGTCAGCTAATCTACAGACTCAACCAGCTGAAGTTTCTCCAAAAGATCTTGACCAACCCCAGCCAGATCAGTCGATTGTCAACGAAAAGGTGTCTCCAGCAAATACTCCAAATGAATGGAAGAATGAACCAGGATATCCTCACAAATTCA
The DNA here is from genome assembly GCA_005239535.1 of Nicotiana rustica. Lineage (NCBI taxonomy): Eukaryota > Viridiplantae > Streptophyta > Magnoliopsida > Solanales > Solanaceae > Nicotiana > Nicotiana rustica. The sequence continues at coordinate 69,357 of ML475740.1, forward strand.
TTATAGGAGATCCTTAGGAGGTAATAACTACAAGGAGATCTCAAAAGAGCAAATCTCATGTAGCTCTCATTTCTCAAATTAAGCCCAAGAAAGTGGATGAAGCTCTGAAGAATTCTCACTGGATTAGTGTTATGAAAGAAGAATTAGATCAGTTTGAAAGAAATAAAGTCTGGGAATTAGCTCCAAAGCCTCAAAATTCTTCTGTCATCGGAACTAAGTGGGTTTTCAGAAACAAATTGAACAAATCTGGTCAAGTTGATCGGAATAAAGCAAGACTGGTGGCCCAAGGTTACTCTCAACAAAAAGGAATCGACTATGATGAAACCTTTGCACCTGTGGCAAGACTTCAATCCATCTGAATTTTACTTGCCTTCGCTGCTCACAAAGGATTAAAATTATTTCAAATGGATGTTAAAAGTGCGTTCCTTAATGGTTATATCTCTGAAGAAGTATACGTGAAGCAACCTCCTGCTTTTGTAAATGCCACTTTTCCAAACCATGTATACAAGCTGAGTAAAGCTCTATACGTTCTCAAACAAGCTCCTCGAGCATGGTATGAAAGGTTAAGTTCTTTTCTTCTAAATCAAGGTTTCAAACGAGGTAATATCGATACAACCCTTTTTATCAAGCAATCCAATTCAGGTAATCTTATTACTCAAATTTATGTAGATGACATTATCTTTGGTAGCCCTAACTCTGTTCTTTGTGAAGAATTCGCTCTTTCCATGAAAGAAGAATTTGAAATGAGCATGATGGGTGAACTGAACTTCTTCCTTGGACTTCAAATCAAGCAATCCCCTAAAGGTATTTTCATCAGCCAAACCAAGTATGCCAAGGAGCTCATCAAAAAAATTGGGATGGAAAATGCTAAGGTTATTGGCACCCCAATGAGTCCAACTACCGTGCTAGATGAAATAAAAATGGAAAAATGGTTAATGAAACCATGTATAGAGGGATGATTGATCTCTACTTAACCGCCAGTCGACCAGATATTATGTTTAGTGTATGTAAATGTGCTAGATTTCAGTCGGCTCTTAAGGAATCCCATCTTACTGCTGTTAAACGTACTATTAGATATTTAATTGGTACTCCTGAGTTAGGACTATGGTATGATCACTCTAACAATTTCTCTTTGAGAGGCTTTTCAGATGCTGATTTTGCAGGAGACAAGATTGATAGGAAGAGTACTAGTGGGTCATGTCAATTGCTAGGAAATGCATTAGTATCTTGGCACAGCAAGAAACAAAATTGTGTTGCACTATCAACAACTGAGGCAGAATACGTAGTTGTTGGAAGTTGTTGTACACAAGTCCTATGGATCATGCACCAACTTCTTGATTATGATTTATCTCTTATTTCTACTTTTATTTTTTGTAACAACACTAGTGCTATATGCCTATCTAAAAATTTTGTGCATCATTCTAGAGCAAAGCATATAGAAATTAAACATCATTTTATATGTGATCATGTAGCAAAAGGTGATATTACTTTAAGTACTGATTCTCAATTTGGTGATATTTTCACCCAACCTCTTTTGGAAGAAAGATTCTGCATTCTCCGGAAAAAGATTGGCATTGTGCCAAATTTGTAAATCAAATATTTTTTAAGTGTTTAAATTATTTTACACGCTTTCAGAATATTTTATTTCCTTTATTATCTGTGCTCTAATTATTTATCTGTGGAAGTGCAATTATTACAAGTATCACCGATCAGTCACTTCTGAACCATCACTTCCGTTTGAACTTGATCCTTCCATTAACCAAAACTCCTCTTAGCTCTTCTCAAACTCCTCGATAAAAACCCTCCATATCCAATACTTCTCTCATCCTCACCAAACAACACTTCTCACTATGGCCAAATGAAATCCTTCCTCTGCAACCAGACGCAGTCGAAAGTTTCAAAAACATCTCAACACTGAAGAACCTATGGATGTGGGGTCATCCATTGACTCAGATTTTCTTAGAAAAGACAACGATAGAATTGCTTCATCTGAAAATCATCCTATTAGCTAGAAAACGGTCGGTAAGAGATCAGTGGAGCAAACCCCTAAAAAGGCTGCATGCAAGAAGGGCAGGGTGGAACGCTTGGAATTTGGTCCTGAAGACAAGCTAATCTTCTATGGCCCCAGTGAAAAGGAAAAGTTTAAGTCCTACAAGGCAAAATCCATGGCTTATGCTAAGTCTCTTTCTTATGAAAAGCCTTCATTGTGATGTGACTGAAATTTTCTATTTTCAACACCTTTCCCCTTTATTTGACATTCTTGGCAATTCTGTGTATGAAGAACCTGTGCGAATGTTTTATGCAAATCTTTTTGTGAATGATAAAGATGATTTGGAATATATTGTTTTAGGGACTAGAATTGTTTTGGACTCCTTCCAATTTGAAAAGATCTTTTCTGCCAAGTTTAGTGGGTATGATGTGTTTGTCCAACATTCTTGGCCCAAAGACTTTGAAGTATACTTTGATGAAGCAAAAAATTTTCTGTTTGATAACCCCCCTAACATTGACCCCAAAAATCTCAAGTTTGAACACCGTGTCTTGGCCCACATGATTGCCACTACCCTCCTTCCCAGATCTGGGTCACTCAGTTCTTTGTCCACTAGAGATGTCTTTGTCCTCTACTTCCTGGTTAATAGTAAACGCCTTGATTGGTTTGTGTGGATTTGTCAATATATTCTTGAGAGTATCAGGGATATTTCCTCCTCTGCTGCATTTCTACCCTATGGTCTTCTTACCTCTGATATTCTTGAAGTTATGAAAGTAGACTTCACATCCTTTACACCCAAGCACATCTCTAGTACTTATGATAAGACTGTTTTTTCTAAGATGGGGTACACTTTGGGAGATGATGGAGGGGTTAAGCAAGCCAAGGTTGAAAGTGCTCCAGCTCCTATTAATGTCCAGACTGATCAACCAGCTTCTTAGTCGACTACCTCTCAGAATCTTCAACAAATTCAACACTACCTTGATGGAGTCAAGCTACTGCTTGTGGAGATGAGATAATAGGTAGATAAGATCAGGGATTTCACTAAGGAGACAGGTACAGATGTGGCCAAGCTTCGGATAGACATAGTAGCTACAAGGAGACAAGGAACCAGGGCTTTCAACTCCATGAGCGAAAAGATGGAAAAACTCGTCAAGGATGTTGAGAATTCCTATGACTCCTTATATACCAAAGTGATCAACACCCTCAAATACTTTCTGGGAAGAATTTAATACCTCTGGTTGTGATGTTATGACAAACAATTTTTTTGCTTATGCTTATTTTTGTTGGTGGTTGCTTTTAGACAATTTTTTTGGATTTATACTAACTAAGCCTCTGCCGAAGGCTCTAATACTCTAACCACCATATTAGTATGTACATTATATTCTATCTTGCTCTGTGTGTTTCTCTTTCCTTTTTGATTGATGTCAAAGAGGGAGAAAATGTGAGCAAACAACTCAGGGGGTGATATGGGAACAACATAATAGAACAGCAAAATCTCAGGGGAAGCAACAACTCAGGGGGAACAACTCCTTAAAAGGGACGTTTCTTAATTACTTTGTTTACTTCTTCTTTATTGTCATAATCAAAAAGGGGGAGATTGATATGTTTAAGTTCAAGTTTCAATGATGACAATATTAAAAAAACTTATATTATATTTGCAGGACAAACAACATGTTGGTCAACTCGGAGCGGGTAGTTCCGGCCCTGGCCCCCTTATGCACGGACTCCGAGAGCAAGACGCTGCAAACGCTAAAGGATGCGGACTTATCACTGGGTATTTACGGGATGGCCCTGCGAGTAAGTTCATTTTCCACGCTTTAAGTTCATTCTTTTCTTCATGTTATCTGCCTTTGCTGATCTTTCTGTTGTTTATCAGACTCTCATCTTAGAAACTGAGAGCGCCCATCGTGAAGAGAAGAGGGCGGATCTCTATAAGAGGATGGAGTCAAAATATAGGGAATACCGAACCAAGCATCGAGTGTTGGTCAGCATAATCGGCGAGGACGGTCAATTCCAGACTCTCGGGGACGAGTTGAAACAAAAAGATGAGGAGTTGAGGGAGAAGGATAGTGAGCTTGTGAGAGCCATTGGCAGGTGTAGCGTGCTCTAAAGGACGTTGAAGCTAAAGATGAAAAGCTCGAGGTGGGCAAGAGATTAATGGCTGAGAATGTCGATCTCCAGGAATAGGTGGCGTCCTTACAGGTCAGGCTTGAGCAGAGTAAAACTAGGGAAAATGGCTTGAGGGACGAGTCGGACGCCAAAGCTGAGGAGTTGGAGAGATTTGAGAGAGCCAGAACGACTATTGTGGTGGAGGCGGCTGCACTAGCGGGTACCCTCCGCATTTTCAGATCCGAGCGGGCTAGTGAAGCAGAAACATTGGCGCTTTAAAAAGCGAGGCCTGAAGAGCAGATAGGCATTTTAGAGGCAGAGGTCTTAGATCTGAACAAGCAGTGCCGTCCTAAAAGTCGAGAAGGCGTAGCAACAGGACCATCCATCTACCTCTCATGCTTCCACTTATCCCAGTGTGTCACGGGACTTGTACGAGAAGTGGGTTCATGCTGAGGCCCAGCTTGAAATATATAGGGGTCTAATGACGGCCGGGAAGGCTTCTGAAGCAGAATTCGAGGATGCTCGTGTTAAGGAACGTGCAGCTCGTGACGCATATGGCTACAACCCCGACACGCTCGGCATGGATGATGAGGATGATTTGGACGGGCTCGAGCCGGGTGCTTGGTATGACGATGAGTATTCTGGTGGCGAGGGCGATTGTGGAGCTGCGACCGAGTAGTGTGCTTGTGCTCTTGTCTTTGTATTTTTTGTTCTTTTCTTTCTTGTTTTGCGGGAACTTGCTCGGCTCTTGTAAATGACTTTTGGAATGATAATACTTTTGTTGTCTATTTTTGAACTTATTTTTTTCTTTGAATATTTTTCTCGATCGATAGCCTTGGTCGTGATTCACTTAGATCGACCGTAGGTTGAGCTAGTTTGAGGTTGAATGTTGATTTGTAATTTTACTCGAACGAGGTCAAATCATAATTTGATTTGAGCCAAGTTCAATGTCAACCTGCAGATTAATTCGATCAAGGTCGAATTGTAAGTTGATTCGAGCAAGGTCGAATGTAATTTGATTCGAGCTAGGTCGAATGTAGACTTGAATAACAATTCGAACGAGATCGAATGTAGACTTGAAAAATAATTCGAACGAGGTTGAATGTAAATTGATTCGAGCGAGGTCGAATGTAGACTTGAAAAATAATTCGAACGAGGCCGAATGTAAGTCGATTCGAGCGAGTCCGAATGTAGACTTAAAAAATAATTCGAACGAGGTCGAATGTAAGTCGATTCGAGCGAGGTCGAATGTTGACTTGAAAAATAATTCGAACGAGGTCGAATGTAATTAGATTCGAGCAAGGTCGAATGTAAGTCGATTCGCACGAGGTCGAATGTAGACTGGAAAAATAATTCGAACAAGGTCGAATGTAAGTCGATTCGAGCGAGGTCGAATGTAGACTTGAAAAATAATTCGAACGAGGTCGAATGTAGATTGCCTGCATTGGCGTAATGTATAAACTTGGTGGAGGCGTGTGGAAATATCATATGTTTGCATATATTACTTTTTTTATACATTTATTAGAGATGTTTACATGTTTCTGCTCTGTTCGTACATACATTCGAGAAGTCCCACTCTATCTAGTCCTTTTATGGGCCGATCTGGAGACGCTGTTGAGAGGTTGGGTGATGAATCGATACTTAAACTTTGATATGACCTCTTCGTCGCCTCATTAAAAACCTCCTCGAGAAAACCCAATTGGGACAAAACTCGGAGAAGGGAAAAAGAGTATGACTTGGAGGACACCTTACTGTCAGAAATTGAAGTATTTGAGGTGAGGACGTTCCAATTATTCTGTAGTAATTTTCCTTCCATTGTTTCTAGTTGGAATGAACCTTTGCTTACTGCCTCCGTGATTTTGTATGGGCCTTCCTAGTTGGTCCCTAGTTTTCCCTCCCGTGGGTTTTTTCTCGCTTGTGTCTTGGCTTTGAGTGCGTAGTCTCCGACTTTGAGTTGTCTGACTTTTGCTTTTTTGTTGTAATATTGTTATGCTTGTTGTTTTTTAGCTACCATACTTATGTAAGCCATATCTCTTCATTCTTCGGCTTCGTCTATATCTTGCCTTCTATTTTCATCGTTACTTGGCCCACTTTCATTTGAGTATCTTAAGCTCGGCTCACGGACCTTGATCTGTATCATAGCATCAGTCCCATAGACTAGTGAGTATGGCGTTTCCCATGTGCTCGTCCTTGCGTGGTACGATAGGACCATAACACTTCTGGTAGCACTTCCGACCACAGTCCCTTGGCGTTTTCCAGTTTCTTCTTCATGATTTTCAATATCGTCTTGTTGGATGATTTAGCTTGGTCGTTGGCGGCGGGATAGTACGGCATAAATATTATTCTTTTGGTGTGCCACTTCTCGACGAATTCGACGACTTTTTTCCCGGTGAATTGAGGTCCGTTGTCACAGCTGATTTCCTTGGGAATGCTGAAGTGGGATACAATGTTCCTCAATATAAAGGCGATCACTTCTTGTTCGCGTATTTGAGTGAATGCACCTGCTTCAACCCATTTAGAGAAATAATCAGTTAAAACCAAAAGAAATTAGACATTACCTCATCCTGCGGGGAGTGGACAAACAATATCCATCCCCCATTTGATGAAGGGCCAAGGCGATGTGACTGAGTGGAGGTGTTCGCCCGCCTAATGGATCATGGGGGCGTACTTTTGGCATTGTTCACACTTTTTAACAAATTTAGATGCTTCCTTTTTCATTTTGGGCTAGTAGTAGCCTGCTCATATAAGACATCTGACTAGGGCTCGATTACCCATGTGGGCCCTCGTGGACCTCTTCTAGTACTCGCCTTGTTTGGTTTGGTCCCAAGCATTTTTACAGAGGGTCACCATATGTTCTCTTATATAGGTCGTTGTTGATGATGTTGTACCTGGATGCTTGCATTCAAAGCTTTTTGGCCTCTTTTTTGTCATTTGGGAGCACGTCGTCCTGCACGTAGGCGATAATACGGTGCGCTAGTCCCAAGTGAGGTTAATGGTGCGTACCTCAATTCGTTCGATGGTTGAGTGGAGGAATGTGACTACGTTCTCTTGTTTGTTTATGTTCCTAGTGGCTGCTGCCAATTTGGCAAGGCCATCTGCCTTGATGATCTGCGCTCGAGGTATTTGGTCGAGCTGGCATTCATCGAACTCGGGCAGCAGCTTGCAGATCTCGGCCTGATATTTTTGTATCCTTTGTTCTTTGATTTGGAAAGTCCATGTGACTTGATCGAGTTGTGAGTCGCATCGGAGGACGACCCGTTGTGCTCCGTATTTGAGGGCCAGTTTTAATCCTGCAATCACGGCCTCATACTCGGTCTCATTGTTAGTCATATCGGGACGTTGTATGGACTGGTGAGTTACTTCGCCTGTCGAGACCTCGAGTATGAGTCCCAATCCAGATCCTGACGCGTTGGAGGCGCCATCGGTGTATAGAATCCATAGGTCGTGTAAGTTGGGGGAAGTACTAGTGGCTTCCCTTTCGACCTCGGGCATTATTTTATTACTGAAGTCGGCGACGAAGTCAGCGAGTACTTGCCACTTTATTGATGTTCGCGGATGATATATTATATTGTGTTCGCCTAACTCGATGGCCCATTTAGACGACCTACCCGACAGTTCGGGTTTATGTAGGATGCTCCTCAGGGGAAAGGTCGTGACCTCCGAGATGGGGTGACATTGGAAATAAGGTTTGAGCTTTCATGAAGCTACGACTAAAGCCAGGGCCAACTTTTCGAGGTGAGGGTACCTCCTTTCAGCGTTAGCCAAATTTTTGCTAATGTAATAGATTGGAGACTGCGTACCTTTGTTTTCATGGACTAAGACTGCGCTTACTGCAACGTTGAATACGGCCAAGTAGATTAGAAGGTGTTCTCCGGGTTTCGTTTTAGCAAGAAGCGGGTCGAGGACAAGTATGATTTTAATTCTCTTAGGGAATTGACGCACTCGGAATTCCATTGGAGTCCGTTGTCCTTCTTGAGTATGCCGAAGAATTTGTGGCATCTATCAGAGGATTGTGAGATGAACCTCGATATGGCGGATATACGGCCAGTCAGCTTTTGCACTTGCTTCTTGCTGGTCAAATTTTCAAGTATTCCCTATATAGCCTTAATTTGGTCGGGGTTAACCTCAATGCCTCTCTGCAACACCAAAAAGCCGAGGAACTTCCCTGAGGTCACGCCAAAGGCGCATTTCTCGGGATTCAGCTTCATGCCATACCTCTTAAGTATGTTGAAGGACTCCCTCAGATGGTCGATGTGATCTTCTTTTCTTTTCGATTTGACCAACATGTCATCTACATATACCTCCATCATTTTTCCGAGCTTCTCTTTGAAAATTTTGGTTACCAGCCTCTGATAGGTTGCCCCCACATTTTTCAGTCTGAACAGTATGACTCTATAGCAGTACGTCCCTTGGTAGGTGATGAAAGTGATATTTTCCTGGTCCTCCTCCTCCATGAGGATTTGGTTGTAACCTGAGTAGGCGTCTAAGAATCTTAACAGCTCGTGCCCTGCTGTTTCGTCGATGAGCTGATCAATTTGAGGTAACGAGAATGAATTTTTCGGGAAGGCCTTGTTCAGACTTGTGAAGTCCATGCATATGCACCATTTCCCGTTTTTCTTTTTCTCCGTGACCAAGTGGGTGAACGGACAACATCATTTATTGCGTCATTAAATTTATTGTGGCAGCATCATTTATTGCGGCATTAAATTTTCTTCTGATCTGCCGTACCGGCGGGTAGAGTGGGTCGACATTCAGTTTGTGTGTTGCTATTTTCCTTCAGGATGCCTGGGATATCTGCATGGGAGAAGGAAAATAAGTCTGCATTGTTAGTTAAAAATTTATGGAATTTACCTGGTTCTTGGAGTTTGTGGCCGATGTAAGCTTTTTTGTTGCGATCGTCTTTATCCAGCTGAACGGGATCGAGGTCTTCCATGGTTGATCTCGTGGCTCCCACGACGTCGTAGTCTTTGATGAAGTCTCTTTGTTCGTCACCATCTAACCCCGACCTCGCTAATTGCTACGCTCCTGCGCCTTTGCCTTTCAACTGTTGAGTGTATGTGCAGTCTTGGGCGATGCAATAGCATTCTTGGGCTGTGTGTTGCTCGCCGCGAATGTTGAACACTCCCCACGGGGTGGGAAACTTGATGACCTGATATAGGCTGGATGGGATGGCCTTCATGGTGTGTATCCAGCGCCGTCCTATGATGGCGTTGTACGATGTGTCTTGATTCATGATGTGAAACATTTTTTCTAGGGTGATACCACCAGCCAAAAAAGGAAATATGATCTCTCTGGAGGTTCTTCAACTGCATTGTTAAAACCTGTTAGTGTTATGCAGCGTGGTACTATCTTATCCTCGAGTATCATCAGTGCGAGAACTCTAGGGTGGATAATACACGCGCCTCTTCCGTCATCTACCATAATCCATTTTACATCGGTGTCTGAAATCGTAAAGTAATAACAAGAGCATCATAGTGAGGAAAGGTCAAACCGTGGGTATCCGACTTTTCGAAGATGATACTTTCTTCGAGGTCGTCATACCGTTCGTGGGTGATCGACCGCTTAAACTTGTTGGTGGTTTTGAATTTCACGTGATTGATTGTTGCATCGTCACCTCCTCCGATAATCATCTTGATGGTACGGGCTAGGGAGGGTGGTTTCGGTGGGCCTTGATGTTGTTCCCGCCCACGAGCGAAATTGGCTCTTACTCGATCGCTCATCAGTTTCCTCAAATGCCCTTGGTGGATCATGTTTACTAGATCTTGCCTCAAGGCGATACAGTCCTCGGTCTTATGGACTCCCTTCTGATGGAATTCGCAGAGGGCGTTCGACTTTCTGGCATTTGGGTCGGACTTCATCTTTTGCGGCCATTTCACCTTAGGCTCGAGCTTCTCGAGGGTGTAGACTACCTCTGAAGGAGAAACACAAAAATTATGAGCAGATAACAGTGGAGGCATACCTCTTTCATTTTGGTAAGTCCCTGTTTGCTGCCTAGATGGGCCATCACCATGGCGGGGGGATGGTATGACGACAGTTCTGATGTATGGCTGGTGTCTTTCGCGATTGAGGCATGTACCTACATGGTCCCTTCGGCTGTCTTTTCAACAGTCTTTACACGGCTCCATCTGGACCGACGTCAACTGCTGGGTTGGTCCGTTAAGGTCGTCCTCATCCGCTCTCACCTCAGCACAGTAAGCGTTGTGTATTTCTTCCCAGGTGGTGGGGGGTATTTCATGAGCCTGCTCAATATTTTTTTAATCTCCCTCGACCCAGTCTTGTTCAGCCCGTTCTGGAAAACTGCTACCGCCATCCCCTCTGACACGTTTGGGAGGGTCGTTCTCACTCTGTTGAATCGGGAGAGGAAGTCCTTGAGTCCTTCGCCGGGTGATTGTTTAATGGCGAATATATCATTCACCCTGGCTTATGCTTTCTTAGCCCCGGCATGGGCGGTGAAGAACTTGTCGGCCATCTCCTCAAATATTTCTATGGAACGTGCTGGTAGTTGTGAGTACCATGTCAGGGCTCCCCCGGTTAGAGTTTCGCCAAACTTTTTCAACAGTACCGACGACACTTATTCTTTAGTGAGATCGTTGTCTTTCACTGTGGTAACGTAGTAGATGATGTGATCATCAGGGTCCTTTGTGCCGTCATATATTTTTTAAGTATGGTGGCATCTTGAATATTTTGGATATAGCATATGGTGCAACCTCATCACTATGCGGTTGTTCCACGAACCGGCCGACATCTCGTTTTGGCAGAAGTTTTAGGGCGCCTGGTATCTTATCAACTCTCTCTTGGTGCTCCCTCATTTGGTCGCGGAGTGCTTTATTCTCGTTCTCCATCTCCTCCATTTTTCTTAGAACGGCAGCGAAGGCGTCATTACCTGCATCATTAACAGTGTGCGTAATACCTGTTAGAGGAAGAGTGTGCTGCTCGTTGGTTGTCATTGTGATGTCGACTCGTGCATCATTTCTACTCGCCCCTTGAGAGGGTTTATCAGGCATACTGTTCAGTGTACTCGTCATCCATGCCTCTAGTAGTTTTTCACTGCTGGTGGTGCTTCTTCTCTCGTGGAGGTAGAGGCTCCTTTCCCATGAGAGGCGGTAAAGCTGCCATGAGGGGGTGAATCACTTCGCCTAGGTGAAACGCTTGGCATCACATTCTCCTCGTCATCTCCGTTAACCTCATTGATGGTGCTTAGGAGGTTAGCAGTGAGGCCTGCTACTGCCTTCAATCTTTCTTCTCTATTTCCTGCCATGTTAGGTCGTGCAACTAGGAAAAAGAAAGTTCCGTTATTTTTTTTTTAGATCTAGAAGAAACTAAAGTTTTAACTAGAAAATCCCCACAGACGGCGCCAAATTGTTCGACCAAAAAGTATTAAGATTTTTGTTAAACTAATTGAATAAGATGGCAATGGGCAAATCCTAATTAAATATAATAAATCCTAGATTTGAAATTAATAGATGTCAATAAGTATAAAATCGCATTCAAAGCTGTTAAATACCAAGGTGGAGTTTAATGGTTGTGAATGGGTGAGGGAGTGATAGCAAGCAATAAATATGATAAATGAAAATAAATGTAAATAAGAAGAATGATTCACCCAAATATTAAGTTATGTGGATGATTCCTCCTTTTTGACAATAACGTGCGATAACTAAATATGAAAATGGACAAGGTGTTCTGGGATCGTGTGAGTGGAAAGGTAGAATAAACAACAAAATCATTCACTGTAGAAAGGCAAGTTTTTTGTATTATCTCTCAAGAGTCAACTTCTTACAAGTGTTCTTATCAGAAAAATGAATCAATCACCTTTTGCTCCTAATCTCTTACTATTTATATGGAATATTCCTAGTAAACCCTAAAAAGTACAGCCATTGGGAATATTCAACTGAATATTCCTTTTGGTAATTCCAAGACTATCCTAGTCATTACTCCTATGCTTCTCTGTTCGACCTCGGTCTTGATATCTTGCTTGATGACTTCTCGCTATTGGGCCCTGCTCGACCTCGGCCATAACTTCTACACTTGTTGATTCACACTGAGCTGAGCTTAGTCGGATTTTGACTCATACAATTTCTAAGTGCCTCTTTTGACCCTCAGTGAGGGGTTTGATTCCCATATAGTTCTTTTTAATGTAATATTTTTTATAATTAATAAATAAACAAATCCCTAATTTTTCATGCCATTTTCAATTAACATAATTGTGAAATCATATTCTTAAAATTCTAGATACACCTTCGAAGAAAACATGTCAAAAGAATAAGGGATGCTTTATGTAAATTATATTAGCACTACAGAGGAACTCCCTTGGAACTTAATTTTATAATGTAGTAAATAATACTTAATAACCAACAGACTAACAGCTACTTAGGAAGAATATAAAGGTTGATTAGACATGCTGAGACTTGAGACTAATTCCAAAGTTTTTACTTGTACAGTCAGACCTCTCTATAACGGTATCTTTATATAACAACACTTCTCTATAAAAGTCAAGCTTTTTCGGAATCAATTTTTATGTTATGTTATAATATATGTTCTCTATCTACTTGGTTTGTTGTTGTTATTGTTGTTGTTGTTATTGTCTATAACAATAGTTCGCTATAACAATAAAAAATATTCGGAACAAATGAGACTGTTATAGAGAGGTTTGACCGTATTTTATGCCCTTCTTTCTCCTTTTTTCTTACATTTGTTTTCGTTGGACTTGATAAGTTGAGAATTCGGCCCAAAACCTCACCCCATAATGGAGCCCAAGCCTACTTGTAAGTGGGCCTAGATTCGCTGACGTAAACGCCGCCTCAAACCCGTGATTGTGATAAATGCTCAGTAACACACAACTCTGCATTTATTTCATCTCCTCCTCATACTCGTGAATCCATAATTATCCTACTTAAATTTATGCACCCACCATTTTTTATTCACTTGTCACACTCTCCAACCTGGGAATTCAATGAATTTCCCATCTCTTATAAAATACCCCGATAAATGCATACATTATAACAAGTTTCTTTCATTCCAACATGGCTTTTTTTCTCTCAATACAAACAACTTTACTACTATCTCTTTCCTTCTTTCCACTAGGCTGGTCATTCACGGTTATAATGTCTGATTCGGGTACGCCTTCAGCTCTGGTTGATGCACCTCAAACCGGCTTCTCTATGAATAATAACCGTGCACGAACGGATCCCCGCGAACAAGAAGCTGTTTACGACATTATGAGGGCCACTGGAAACGTCTGGGCCACCGATATCCTTGACGTTTGTCGTGGCCGATGGCACGGAATTGAGTGTATGCCGGACAACGACAACGTCTACCATGTTGTATCACTTTCTTTTGGAGCATTGTCCGATGATACAGCATTTCCTACTTGTGATTCAACTCATTCTTTCATTTCACCTTCTGTTACAAAACTTCCACATCTTCGGACTTTATTCTTCTATCGTTGCTTTAGTAACAATCCTCAGCCCATTCCAGCATTTCTGGCCCAATTAGGGCCCAATTTGCAGACACTAGTTTTAAGAGAAAATGGGTTTACGGGGCCCATTCCAAATGAATTGGGTAACTTAACCAGTTTGAGAGTCCTAGATCTTCACAAGAACAATCTCAACGGTTCGATACCGGTTTCTTTAGGCCGGATCACCGGTTTGAGGTCGTTAGATTTGAGTGATAACAAACTAACCGGTTCAATTCCGAGTTTGACTTTCCCTCAGTTAAATGTGCTAGACCTTAACCAAAATCACCTTGTGGGTTCAATTCCATCCACACTCATGAAGTGTCATTCGCTTATAAAGCTAGACCTGAGCCGCAACCGCCTCTCAGGCTCAATACCTTACTCCATCGACAACTCAAACGACCTCATCCTCATGGATTTGAGCTACAACAGTTTAACAGGTCCATTCCCAATTTCGCTCAAGAAATTAAATTTTCTCCAAGCCTTAGTCCTCAACGGCAATCCAATGGACTCTGCTACTCTACTAGACAACACGTTTGATGGTTTCGGAGACTTGATGATCTTAGGATTATCGAATATGAATCTTCAGGGTCCAATACCGAATTCTCTAGGCCGGTTGCCTAAAATTCGAGTCCTTCATCTTGATGGGAATCAATTCAATGGCTCAATCCCATTAAGTTTTGGTAATTTAAATAGTTTAAGTGAGCTCAGGCTAAACAACAACATGTTAAGTGGACCTATCCCATTTAAGAGAGATATGGTTTGGAGAATGAGAAGGAAAATGAAACTTTCCAATAATGAAGGGCTTTGCTATAATAAAGAGAATGGGGTTGGAGATGATTTAGAGACGTTGCTGGATTCAAGCATTGGACATTGTGGAGATTCCAAAACAGAACCAACAAAAATAGTGGAACATATTTCAACACTTAATAGAGGAAGTATTGCAACATCAAATAGTGATTCAGCTGTTACATTGAACAAATTACAACTTCTTTCTAAGAGCTTGATTCAGTCAACAACTTTAGTTTTGCTTGCATTTCATTTATTATGAGAAATTGTTTAGTGGTTTTTGTGTACAATATCTTTTTTGTTTTTCAGCCTTTAAATGTAACAAAGCATCATAATATTAAATACGACGAGTGTTATTACTTTCATTCTTCTTACATTTTCTGGTACTTTGTCAATGACAATTGTAAATTATTGTCGAAGTCTCAATTAAGAGAAGGGTAGTTTAGTGTATAGTATAGAATATTAAGAAGGGGTATTTTTGTCATTTCACACGCTGTTTCCACTAACCGCCGTGAAGATGGTTATATTAGTTAAACATTGTACGTCTCAATCAGTTGATACAAAGTTTCATTTCTTCTCTTCCTTCTCTCTACTTTCTCTCTACAATATTGCTTGATCCTTCAATTATTCATTTGCATGTGTATGAATCCGAGTTCATGATGTTAGATCTCGGATTCTATCACAGGACTTAGTCTTAACTAGATTAACTATTTTCAAACAAACTTGGGCAATATTACAAAAAACACTAAACATCTAAATTCGAGATCATGTTTGCAGTTGGAATGTTAACATGGATATGACCATGTATATTAATATTCCAGCTTACAATAAAATTAATGAAGGAGGTGAATATAAACGAAAATCTCTAATTATAATTTCTGATTAGCTGCCAAGAAGAGAGCCTCTTCATATAAGACTTATAGAATGTACAAAACGATATAAAAAGGACAGAGCTTCGTCTGCTTTGGAAAATTCATCAAAGAGTAGTTGTTAGAGGGCATTGGTTGTCACAGTTGAAAGAATGGCAATATTATCTTAATGATATATCAAATTTCTTACTATTACCATGGGTTTTCAGAAAAAAATCTACATTGTCTACAATTTAATTTAGGTCGATGTGATTTAAGCAGGTGAAAAACTTTCTTGGAACATCCATGGGCTATGGAGGCCCGTAAGAAATTGATGCGCATCTAGGGGTGGTAAATGATCGGGTCTGGTCAGATATGAACGGGTCAAAACAGATAATTTTAAAAAATGAATAAATTATCCGGTCCGACCCATATTTGAGACGGATAAAAACCGGGTTTATCCGGCGGATAATATGGATATCCATATTATCCATGGCTTCTTAAATATGATCACTTATGAAAGAATTCTTAGTCATCCAAACTTGAGGAACCCCAATTTGAGGCTTTACAAATGTAAAAGTTAAACACATTAGTTATCCATTGGTTATCCATTTGGTTAACCATTTTCTAAGGGTTCGTTTGGTAGGATGCATTAAGTAAAATAATGCATGCATTACCTTTGTGTATTAGTAATAATTTGTTTGGTACACTTTTTGAACATATGCATTAGTTATGCAAGTATTAGTCATACACCATATTTGGTATTATTCTATGTATAACTAATGCATAGGAAACCATGGTATTAACAATGCAATGAGTTTTAATCCATGCATTAACTTAGTTAAAGACAAAAATGTCCTTCAAAATTTATACTTGATTAAAATATGCTATTATATAATGCAAGTTTGAAATAATCCAAGCAAGTGAAAAATAAATTATATTCCTAGTAAATAAGTAAATACTTAGCATATTTCTTTTTTATAAATAATATTAAGTTCTATTACAATATAGGTAGACAAACTTTTTTCGTATACAAACATTCCTCCACATATGTTTATTTTAAAAAGATAAAGTGATGGACCGGTTATGAGAGTATTTTTGTAAACAAATATTTCTTTTAAAAATTGTGCAATGCTTTAATACATCAAAGCAAAATAATGGATAAAAAATATGTCACCATAACAGGGAGTATTTCTTTTCACCCTACTTTGTTTTTCATTCTTCTATGCATCGGGGACTATGCATGATTTAAATGTGGGGTGGGAAGAATACTACTTGTGGAGTTGTTGTATAATTTGTATAAATGTGTTTTGTTTTTTTATTAGTGTTAATTAGTTTTGTTTAGTTAGTTTTTTTTAGTTTGTTTTAGTCTTGTTTAGTTAGTTTTAGTTAGTTTGTTAAAGAAAAAAAAAATACATATATATATATATAGAAAGAGAGAGAGAGAGAGAGAAATCTCGGACTTTTCCCGATGATGGATCTGTTGGATAATTTTCTTGAGGGATAAAGTCCGATTACAAAACACCAAAACAGATTTTTTATTTTTTTAGGATAGCTAGGTAGTATCCCTTGATTTTTCTTTGGGCACCAATTCTTTTTCAAGGGTGTAGCTCGAACCGGGTACTTTTAGTTTTTTTTTTTTTTTTAGGAATAGTTAGGAAGAAACTGAGTGACTTTGAGATACCCATTGGCATATTTGGTGTTGGCACATTAGGCTATGACATACATTCTGTTTTCCCTTGTATTTTGTTTGACCCGTGAAGCCTAAGTAAAAGATAAATAGACTATTTTGTGACGTCTTAGCTCAGTTGTTTGACTTGTATGCCGCATAGTGTAATATTGCTTAATTTTCTCAATTATGTGTGCTTGCTTGACTTGAGATTTGAACAGAACTGCTGTGATTGAGTCATGTGCAATGTGTGTGTGAGGTCTAGTGATCTTCTATGCAATTTTGTGTAGTCTAGAACTTGCCTCGTGTGGTAATCGAAGCAAAATTATAGATTATGCTAATCTGGGAGATGACGTAGGCATTTCTTGCTCGATCATGGATGTTCTTGTCACATAAAAATAAATTTTTCCGTTGCTAGCCCTTTGAGCCTATAGACCTTTTCTTTGGCATCCACATTACAAGTCGTACCCCTATTTTATTCTTAATTTGAGATTGTTGCACCTTTACCTCCTAAGACACTTAGTCGCTAAAAGAAGTAAGGTGAGATATTGGAGATTAATTTTTGAGTGAAGTCATGGAAAGGCCCGTTGGTGCACTAAAATTATAATCGAAGGTCACTAGCCTGAACATTAATGTATGGAGGATGTGTAGAAAAAGGAAAAAAAATTGTTGTAAGAAAAAAAAAAGGAATGATAGTGAAAGTATGTAGAAAAAGATACACACCTCCACTTATTATTTAATTGTGGTAGTGAGATTATAGAAGTGCCTAATTGAAAAAGGGTTATGTTGAATATGGGTTGTGGCAAGTGAATTGGTTGAGAAGAATATGTGTTTGAATTGTGAGTGTAGTGTATTAAAGTGCTTAGCAGGGTTAGTCACTATTCCCAAATATATCCTACTCATCCCTTAGCCTACATTACAACCTTAAAGTCCTAATTGATCCTAGATTTGGCTAGCCTAAATTAGTAGAGATCTACACTACGGGAAAGCTTATGTAACGATCAGGGGATGCATATGAATTCTTTGTGAGAGTGAGAGAAATTTGTTCAATTTTGTGATGTCCTTAATTTATATTCAAAAAGCATAGTTGAATGTGTGGACTAGTTTATATTCACTCTCTTTTTTGTTGGTAAGGGCACATGATCTCATGAACGATTGGTAATGTTGTAAACTTTCTTGTTGGGTAGGTGCGTGAGTTGAGAGAGCTTAGTGGTTACAAGTCAACTCTTGAGGTCAGGTGGTTGCGAACAGGTTATTGGAGTGATTGAATTGAATTGTTATACTTGGGCATGGTAAAAACGGGAAGCATATGATATTTTATATGTTCATGCTTGTGTGCCGGTATCGATCATAGTCAAGGGTAAAGTGTATGATTAAAAGTAAAAGTGCTCCTTTATAGTGAACATTGTACGTGTTGGAGGGTAGTAGATTGTCCCATTGCTCGAGGACAAGCAAAAGTCTAAGTGTGGGGTGTTGATGTTTAGGTTAAAGTATATATATTTCTATGTATATCGCCTCATATTTTACTTTTGTTTCGTGGATTTTGGATGTTAAATGTGATGATTTATATTAATTTGAAGTGTTTTTATGTGTAGGAACGATCCGGGAGAAATTGGGGGAGAAACGTGCAAAATTAGAGCCAAAACGAACAAAATCAGACAAATTGGGCAATTGGGCGTCACAGGCAGCGCCTTGAGCCACCTGTGGTGCTAGAGGCAGAATCAAATTTTTGCCTAGCGCTGCCACTGGCGCCTGGCACTGTTCAGGGCACTGATGGCGTGATTTTTTCCTATTTTTCCTAGGACACGGTTTATTCGGCCCTAGACCTACCCAACACGTATAAAAGCAAGACTAAACATATTTTTGAAGGAGTGGATGCCACTTTGGAGGAAAAATACACACGAGAACGTTAGGAAGCGGCGGAATCTCAGTTTTCTTCATCTTTTTCTAGTATTTTCAATTATTCAACACTTATGAATTTTTTTGATTACATCATGAGTGGATAAAAACCCTGAAATATTTGTCTCTACTGAATACATAACAATCAATTCGTTACTTGATAATTTAGTTATTACTGAGGATCATAGTATTATATAATCATACTCTTGGATTTTGAATTTGGCTTGATTGAATAACAATTTTAGTAATTTAGTGAGTAGTTTATACAAGTCTTTGTGGATTCGGCATTCGACTTATCAGTTTATTACTTGTACGGCCACGTATACTTGCGTGTGCGTTTGGGAGCAACAAGTTTTTGGCGCCGTTGCCGGGGACTTGAAAATTGACTACTTTCAAGTTTTTTTCTTTAATTGTTTATTTCGTCTAGTCTAACATTACTTGATTGTTGCTCTAATCTCAGGAACTTTAATTGAATGCGTAGGATCAGAAGCCAGGACAGACTCAACGGCTTTGACCCCGAACCTAAGAGAACATTTCATAGGAGGTTGAGGGAAGCAAGGGATACAAATAATATCCAGGCACTCATTCAATTTCCTGTGAATATGGCAGAGGAGCAACATATGGCGGTTCAGGAGGTGGCGATGCCCAGCATTGCTAATGTTACCTCCAGCATCGTGAAACCCAGAATCACTGGGCACTTTCAGCTGAAATAGAGCATGATCCAGCTACTTCATGAAAATGGGCAGTTTATGGGTCTTCCACACGAGGATCCACAACAACATATAATTGAACTTCTTGGAGATTAGTGATACTTATATCACTAACGGGGTCACTCCAGACTATGTGAGGCTCACACTTTTTCTATTCTCTCTGTTGGGCGAAGCAAAACGATGGCTAAAGGCAGAACCAGCTAATTCTATTACATCATGAATGATTTGGCAAGAAAATTTCTGGCAAGGTTCTTCCTTCAGGCAAAACTGCAAAGATCAGAAGTGAGATAGTTTCCTTCAAACAGAAAGCATGAGAGTCTTTATACTCAGCTTGGTAAAGGTTCAAGGGGTTACTCAGAGACTTTCCTCATCACAATCAAACAAACGAAGTGTTAGCTCACACTTTCATAGAAGGGTTCCATTCTAAAACGAAAATTGTGGTAGATGCTGCAGCTGGGGGACAAGTGTTTGAGAAAATCTTTGACATGATATATGCATTATTGAACAAATTCTCCAAAAGCAATCTGGATTGGCAAGGAGAGATGGGCAGACACACAGTACAAAAGTCTGCAGGGGTTCTTGAGTTAGATGTCGTCTCGGAATTATCAGTGCATATTTCCACGTTGACCAACCAAGTCAATCAGATGACCTTAGTTATTAACAAGCAACAAGCCGATCCAGTCCAACATGTTCAAGTATTTTGTGAAGTATGTGGAGAGGGTCACCCTAGTGGCTTATGCCTAACTAATCCAGAGTATGTATGCTTTGTGGGTAATGCAAATAGGGCTCAGGCGAATCAATATGGGAACACTTATAATACCAACTGGAGAAACCACCCAAACTTCTCTTTGGGTGGAAATCAAGGCACTCAGAATCAATACCGGTCTCAAGAAACTCAACAACAATACAAACCTCCTCAAGCTGAACAACAAGTTAGCCTTGAGGAAATGATGAAGAAATTGATGGCTGATCAGCAAGCCTTCAATCGGAAATTAATGGCAGATCAACAGGCCCAAGCCGTAGCAATGAGAAATTCGGAACGCCAAGTCGGGCAACTTGCCAATGCCCAAAATACCAGACCAGTGGGAGCTCTTCCAAGTGACACTGAGGCTAATCCTAAGGAATCCATTAATGTCGTATCATTGAGCAATGGGAGACAATTAGAAGGGGCGCAGTCGAAGAAGAGAAAATAGGTAACTTTTAATGAGAGACCAGCCACTAAATAATCAATATCAGACAAATCAAAGGAATCAAAGAAGCCAGCTGAAGGGGCGGTGGCTGAGCAACCCCCACCATTGGTTTTAAGGACACCCCCTCCGTTCCCTCAAAGGTTTCAGAAAGTGAAAGATAATGCCGCATACAAAAAGTTCTTTGATATTTTGAAGCAAGTGCAAATCAACATTCCGTTGGTAGACATTTTGCAGGAAGTGCCCAAATATGCAAAATACATCAAGGACATCGTGGTCAATAAAAGGAGGCTGGCTGAATTTGAGACTGTGGCACTCACTGAGGAATGTAGCTCAAGAATTCAAAGCAAGCTACCTCATAAATTAAAGGATCCAGGTAGTTTCACTATCCAAATCTCGATTGGTAAGCATGCAGTCAGGCGAGCCTTGTGCGATCTTGGAGCGAGCATTAATTTGATGTCGCTATCTGTGTTCAGACAGTTGGGGTTGGGTGATCCACGCCCAACAACGGTAATCTTACAGTTGGTCGATCGCTCCCTTGCTCGTCCTGAAAGAGTGATTGCAGATGTGCTAGTTCAAGTGGGCTCTTTCATATTCCCTACTGATTTCATTATCTTGGATTACAAGCCCGATCGGGAAGTCCCATTTATTTTGGGGCATCCCTTCTTAGCCATGGGCCGAGCTATTATTGATGTTTATGAAGGGAAAATGACGATGGGAGTAGGTGATCGAGTGGAGGTATTTAACGTATATAAAGCACTCAAATTACCAGCCCACTATGAAGAGCTATCCATGATTACTGTGACGGAAAGCGATGATGCATCACTGGTTCCTTATATGAGCCATGTTGACCCTCTTGAACGAGCTTTTCTTGGGGATGAAGAAGATAGTGAAGATGAAAAGAGGGGATAAATTGAGCAAGTACTTGATATATCCTGCAGTTATATCCATGGGTTAGGAAAATTTGAGGAGCTGAACAAGCCTGTTACTCTGACCCATCCTAAGCCATCTATTGAGGAAGCTCCAAAGTTAGAACTTAAGCCCCTTCCAGCACATCTGCGCTATGCTTATTTGGGGAACTCTGAGACATTGCCCGTGATTATCTCATCCAGTATGACTAACACACAAGAAGAGAAATTGCTTAGAGTACTTCGTGAGCATAAAAAGGCGATTAGGTGGACAATTGCAGATATTAAAAGAATCAGTCCATCGTTTTGCATGCATAAAATCTTCTTGGAAGATGGACACGGCCCTAGTGTTGAGCAGCAAAGGAGGTTAAATCCCCTTATGAAAGAAGTCGTGAAGAAGGAAGTAATAAAATTGATTGATGCATGTATCATCTTTCCTATTTCTGACAGCAACTAGGTAAGCACGGTTCAATGTGTTCCCAAAAAAGGGGGATGACTGTGATTGAGAATGATAAAAATGAGCTAATTCCTACTCGCACTGTTAGTGGATGGAGAGTTTGCATTGATTATCGAAGTCTCAACAAGGCAACCCGCAAGGACCACTTCCTACTTCCCTTCATTGACCAAATGTTGGACAGGTTAGCGAGACATGAATATTATTACTTTCTTGATGGGTACTCGGGGTACAATCAGATTGTCATATGCACAGAGGATCAGGAGAAGACCACGTTTACTTATACTTATGGAACTTTCACCTTCAAGCGAATGTCGTTTGGTCTTTGTAATGCACCAGCCACCTTCCAGAGATGCATGATGGCTATTTTCACTGATATGGTGGAAAAATTCGTGGAAGTGTTTATGGATGAGTTCTCAGTCTTTGGGTCATCTTATGATGATTGTCTGAAAAATTTGAGCATGGTATTAGCCCGTTGTGAAGAAACAAATATGGTCGTGAATTGGGAGAAGTGTCACTTTATGGTGCGAGAAGGCATCATTTTGAGTCACAGAGTATCTAGGAATGGAATTGAAGTTGATAAGGCAAAAGTGGAGACGGTTGAAAAATTACCTCCACCAATTTCTGTCTCCACTTTTGGTGAGTATCTGATGAAGCCAGCCTGAAGGAATTTGAAGAACTCAAAAAGAAATTGGTAGCTGCCCCCATAATTGTTGCACCAGATTGGTCCCTACCATTTGAACTTATGTGTGATGTCAGTGACCATGCTCTTGGGGCAGTGCTATGCCAAAAGAAAGACAAGGTGTTTTATTCCATTACTATGAGAGTAAGACTCTTAATGATGCACAGCTAAATTACACCACCACTGAGAAGGAGTTGTTAGCTGTTGTGTGGGCCTTTGAGAAATTTCGGGCATAATTGATGGGAACAAAAGTCATAGTCCACACCGATCACACAACAATTAGGTATCTATTTACAAAGAAAGGATCTAAATCTAGACTGATGCACTAGGTTTTGTTGTTGTAGGAATCTGATGTGGAGATAAGAGACCGAAAGGGCACTGGGAACCAAGTAGCGGACCATCTATCAAGGCTGGAAAATCATGACCACGTGGAGGAGGGTGGAGAAATTAAAGAAGTGTTTCCTGGTGAGCAACTTTTTGCTGTGACCCAAGACCCTCCTCCATGGTATGCTGATTATGTGAATTATCTTGTGAGTGGGGTACTTCCTCCGGGAATTGAATTTGAGGCAAGAAAGAGGTTCTTACATGATGTGAAGTTCTACTACTGGGATGAGTCATATTTGTACAAACAATGTGCAGATCAGTTGATGAGGAGATGCATTCCAGATAAAGAAGTAGAATTAGTGTTGTATGATTTTCATGCATCGCCTTATGGGGGCCATCATGGTGGCGATAGAACAACGACGAAGGTACTACAATCCGGGTTCTTTTGGCCAACTCTATTCAAAGACGCCTGATGCGTGGCTAGAATTCATGATTTTTAGCATTATATACCTTGCATTTTATGTGTTTTAACGATAAAAATACACGTCATGAGTGCCTAATGGAGTTGATTTAATGTGCAGGTGAGTTGGAAATGGAAGCCGAGCTAAATGAGAGCATAAACGTCGGAAAATACGTGCAAGAGTCGAAAAGGAGCGATCCGGGACAAGCCTGGCGACAACCAGGCGTTAGACCCCAAACGCCAGGGGGGTGCCTGGCGTTACCCAGGCGTTATACCCAACACGCCAGGGGTTGCCTGGCGTTACCCAGGCGTTAGATCCATAACGCCAGAGGTTGCCTGGCGTTACCCAGGCGTTAGACCCATAACGCCAGGGTGCCTATTTCGGTGAGGTCCGAGTTTTAAAGGTTTTTAAGTGTTTTCAAGCCAGGATAGGATTCTTTTAGACGGGTAGGGTTTATCCCAACCGTATAAATAGACCTAAGAACATATCATGAAGAGGGGAGACGATTTTTGGGAGCGAAATACACACACAGAATCATTGAAGGAGCAAGGATTATCAGTTTTCTTCATTTTTATTCAAGT